>APFE030914165.1:566549-579110 GCA_000404065.3 Pinus taeda
CCACCTGCCTCGAGAGCTTGCTCTATCCCAGGTCAACTCCTCTTCACCGTGTTGGGACCAGGACACGTCCATGAAGAATCCGGAGCACACCGCCTGTCTAACCGAGCTCATACACGGATCCCATCGTGATATTACTGGGGCCCACCATCTTCGTTTGGCATTTCCGAGGATTCATCCACTTGGCTAACTTCGGGGCATGGCTCTGATACCACTTGTAATGACTCAGGACACCACATATCTCCACAATAGTATGATATTGTCCACTTTGGGCCTAAGCCCTCATGGATTTGCTTTTGGACTTACCCCAAAAGGCCTCATACCAATGGAGATATTTGTCCATCTTTATATACCCATGATCCTCCCCACTTCTAGTCAATGTGGGATTTTGGTCGTATACCCAACAACTTGTTATAAGCCCTTAGTTCATATTATTTGTTATTATTAAAATTCCAGCGTCCATATTTGTGGTGAATTTCTAGAGCAAGTAAAGAACGAGGTATTTCCAATATTAAGTTCAAGAAAATAAAAAAGACAATAAAACCTAGAATAAGATTTTCAAATTTGACGTTAACTTTAACAATGCAAAAAACTAGCAGACACACGTGTAAAAGATCTGACACAATGCTTGGTGGAAAAGGATTTAGGTCATGCTATCCACATTATATTGATCTCATGGTATTAATTTATAATACTTGAAATTGAGCACCTCTATATATAGATCTCACTGAAAACGTATGAGTGAATTATGATAACACATCATTAATAGATATAGATAATTATAACAAATCATAATTAAATGGTCTCAGACTTTGTGATTCTATAAGGACTAATAGTCTAGCATTCTTTAGGGCCAAGTTCCTATAAATTTTCTAAGAACTATATGATATTTCATGCACTAAATATAACCATAAATTTTAGGATGTGAATCTATACCTTGAGTTATTGGCTATTTCATCCAAGCACCAATTCTTAAGTTTGTTGTACTTTTCCTTATTCCATGAAATATATTTAGCTCGTATAGGATCATACTCTATTGGCTTTCCAATCCCAGACATTTTTCGAAAAAGAAATCACTTTTTCCGCATCCTTGAATAACAAGGTGCTTTATTTGTTCAAGGTAGAATCATCCATTTGATAGGTCTTGTTGTCACCTATTTCACTAAATGAATACTTGGAACCACTAATTACCATGTCCTAAAAGATAGCAAGCCCAACCTATGCAAGTGTTGGTTCTCAAAAGGAAGACGATACAAGGCCAAAATCTATAAACATTGATTAATTTGTAACAAGGACATAGCCAATAGGTGTGGCATTGGAGATTGATCAATCTATGGAAGTTGTGGTTCTTGATAGTGCAATGTTACATAATGTGTCTTTAGAGTTTTGATTCCATGAATGTTGTTGATTTTACTATTTTTTTATCTAGAAGTGAAGATGTTGTGTTGCACTTTATTATCTTTCTTATAGACTTCAAGATAAGAAGAATGATGATATGGCTCCATTTTTTATGATCATTATCCCTTATTTTTCAAATTATTTATCAATTTTCCTCTTTGGCATAATAACACATGAAAATGTTGATGATGACAATGATGACGACGTCAATGTTGACAACGATGACAATGATGATCAATGACGATGACGATGTTGTTGTTGATAATGATGATGATAATGGTGATAATGATGATGATTATGTTAATGATGATGTTGGTGAAAAAGATGGAGATGATGACGATGATGATGATGGTAATGAAGATAACAAAGATGATGGTGATGATGACGATGGTGAAAAAGATGACAATGATGGCATTAATGATGATGATGATGAAAATGACATGGATGATGATTTAAATGATGATGGTGATGAAGATAAATATGTCATTATATGGCTATGATGGTGACAATGATGATGATAATTTTCATAATTCTGAAAAATATGATGATGTCGATGATTACAATCATGATCATGAAAAAGATGAAGGTGACGATGACGATGATGATTTGAATGTAGTTTTTTCATGAGACTTTGATTTGAACATAGGTTTGTCATTTATGAACTCTAAAAATTACTCATTTTAACTTAGGTTTGTCTTTGTCTCCATTCACAGATCACTCTATGTGGGATCAAAGTATATTTTCCACTAATTAGTAAATGAAAAACCTTGGAAATTATTATACGAACCAAAGTTAAAATTGGAGATGATGGTATAAACCTAAATAATATTTTCTTCATTTTAAGAATAATATATTCTCTACCAAACAAGGCCAACCACATGAAGGTGGAAGTTATATCGCCTCCCCCCACCCCCCCCCCCCCCCGCACATCACTCTCAATCCCTGATACCAAATCATCTACTATATTATATTTGAAAGATTCATAGTTAAAATCAAACATAAAAACTAGGAAATAAAAATTTAAGGTGAACGAAAGAGAACAAACCAACTGAAAACATATAAATACATACCTCATATATTTCAACATTTTGATATCATTGATTTTCTTCCTCATCAAACTAATCATCAATATCATTCATTTCATAATTCATGTTCAAAGGATTCGCCATATCATAATCATCATCATCGTCTATGTCATCATATGGGACATGCTCTTCTACATTTGGATTGACTTCTTCAAGTTCTTCGTTTGACACAATGTCAACTATATCATCTATTTCATTCAAATTAAAATTGTCTCAATTAACATATTCTTTAACTTCTTTGATGTTTTCACCTAACACAAGAACCCCCTGCTCCCCTGCATCATCTTCTTCCTCAATTTCATCTAACTCTTCCGTTGCATTATACTTTACTGTCCTTCCTCTTGGATCATATCTAACAACATATGATGAGCACACTTTATGTGGATCCTGTACTTAAAATACCTATTTTCATTAGCTTGGAAGAACATAGAGATTTGATCCTAGCTCAACATTCCTTGTATCAGCCATGGTAAATCCATTAGCATGCTCAATAATAGTTCTACTAGGGTTGCATTCATGGATTTGTAGCCTAAATCATTTGACATCGAACACAAATATTTTGAAGGATTTAAAGTCACACTCAATTATATCATGTAGATACCCACAATATTTATTTTCATAGACTTATGGATGTTTGTCACCTCTAGAGGCAACATTGGTAACCTAAAATACTCTATTTATCCCACTATTAAAGAATTTCATCTTTTCATCCAACCTTTTGATGTGAAATTTGTGGCCATCGCATCACATTTTGTTGTGGTGTTTCAACTGCAATATGTCAAACACATAAATAATGTATAGTCAATTGATAAGAATATTTATACTTCGAAAATTTGAAAATTAAGAAAAAAGAAGGCCATATGCATCAATATAATTGTAAAAAAAATAAGTAGTATGGGTGAATATGCTTTCCTGATAATATTTTAAACCATATGCTAAATCAATTTCCCTTTGTGTAAGATTGGTATATCCATTATGTTGAGCTTATTTGACCAATGTAAACACACCATACAATGATAACCTACCATTGTTAGCTTTTTTGCTTTGTTCAATCCATCCCTTCATCTGATCAAGATTGTTCGCAATGTATAAATATATTGCATCCCACTCTCAACCAGCTGTATTAAAAGAAAAAAAATCACATATATATAATTAGTCGCCATGGTATACCTTCATAATAACGGATTATCCAGGAAGACTAAAAATTAAATAAGTATGATATACATAAAAATAAAATTGATCAGGTGCTTAGTATTTAGCTCAAAAATCAAAGTTCTCATATTGGCTCAAAAATTGTACGACTGCGTCTATCTTGTCAAGATGATCGCAACACAATTCATTCACTGAAAATGGAGTCCGAATGAAGTATAAAAGGCCTACTATTCATTTTCCTAAACAATTAAAAAAATGGCAGAATAGGACAAAATGATGACATGGCAGTCCAGTCAGCAGTCCTGTCAGGGAATCTTCTTCAATTATTCCAATGTTAAATATGCATATTAAACAATGGTGCAATTTAATGTCATATGGTATATCCCAAACTATATATATTAATGGCATCAAAATTTATATGGCAAAAACATTACAAGTCCAAAGTCCAAACATGGTGAGTGAAATATATATGGGATGGGTGGAGGCGGGTTTGAACCCGTGACCTCCTCCTCCCAAACTCCAAGCCTTACCAATAAACCACAGTGGCAGTATTTGAAAATAATACCCAGAAATTTATATTTAAAGTTACAGTGGATCTGACGGTGGGGGCAGTGGGATCCAGCCCTGCGGGCCAACCCCCTCCCCATGCGACCAAGCACTGAAACGAAAGGCCAGTGCCAACAATTAAGTTTGATTAGCACATTAACCACTTTTAGCCTTAATTAATCTATAATTAAAGTTGGAAACCTTTATGGCAGAGCCACCAAATCCGGAACCACCACCAAACTTGGCGGACTTAACTGGAGTCTCTCCATATTTAGCAGGGTTTCCTAGGAAAAAATTAAATGAAGCATATCTTTCTCAATTTTCGACCAATTTTGGAAAATGAATAGTCAATTTTGGATGATCTTGACCTTCTGAAGACAATAGTATAGGTTTTAAAGGAAATAGACTATTATTAGGTCCCTATACTACTATTGTAACCCCTTAATGGTATTAGTGCAACCCCCTTATTATATCGTTGTGCCCATGTAGTCCCCATATTGTTATTATTGTGCCCCATAGAAGCCCACCATTGTTATTGTTGTGACCTTACATTATTATTGTTATGTCGGCTTTGATTATATTATAATCCCTTAGACTCTTATATATAGAAAGGAGGTCTTTTCATTTGTATCATCTAAGAATTATTCATTTGTGTAATGTAAAGGAGGTTGCCCCCTCAAAGAGGCTGATTTTTAAGTCATTGATCTATATTTTCAATCCTTTTGTGAGTCGGTTTCATAACATTTGGTATCAGAGCTTTGGATTCTAGGGTTTCACTACTCCAAACAGGTCTTCGTGGAATTTGCGCTATAATGTTTTTTTCTGTAATGTTTCAGAAGATAAAAAAAACCCATTTTATACAAAACCGTTCTAAACCTCGGGTCTGAATTTCAAATCTTGTATCACTATAGTTTCAGAGATATGATCTAAGGAAGATAGAATTTTTGCAAGCTCCATAATTCCATCTCAAATAGGTCATCGTGGAATTGTCGCTATAATTTGTTTTCTATGAAGTTTTAGATTCTGAAATTAAAACCCATTTGAGACAAAATCTTGGTAACTTGGGCCCAAATTTAAAATTTTTATTCACTATAGTGTCGGAGATACGGTTCAAGACATTTAGGGTTTTTGTAGGCCCCCGAATTACATCCCAAACAAGTGAACTTGGGAAAATCATTATAACTCTCTTGGAGCATCTGATTCAAATTTCGTAAGAAGTGATAGCAGGAAGATGAACTGTAGTTTCTTAGATATCAGTTTCAGAACCTAAGCTTGAAATAGTGACACATGGAACATCGTACAAGTTCGCTCTACTGAACCATCTATAATTAGGTCATCTCAAGATATTGGGCATAACTCTTTCTTCGGGAATCAAATTGTGATCAGAATTGTGGAGTTAGAAAGGGGACTCAGAGGGCTATCATAAGCCAATATTTCAGAACTTAAAGATCCAAAATTACAAATTTATGTTTGTTTCAAGAGCGAGTTCCTAAAATCAAGAAAACACAATATGAGGAAGTTTGATGGCAAAGATCTGGTAAATTGGATACTATAGATGGATCAATATTTTCATCTACATGACGTGCAACTATTACAAAAGGTATGTATTTCATCTTTATATTTAGAACCAAATCAATTTTTTATGGTATAAAGGGATTTTTTCTCGTAAACCACTTGTCACGTGGTCAATTTCCATGGAGGAAATGATAGCTCATAATGAGGATACAAAGAGAAACACCCTCTTTAGCCAATTGATAAATCTCAAACAAAAGGGTTCAATGGAAAAGCACATTGACTAATTTCAAAAATTTAATATAAAAGTAAATTATATTACAGAGAAGCATAGGATTTGTGTCCTCGTAGGGGCTTTAAAAGATAACATCCAAAATGAGGTTCACCTTTAGGAACCTGATTCATTAGAGAAGACATACAAGTTGGAAAGAACAGTGGTAAGAAAAATTATGGCAACAAGGAAGTCTACCACTCACAACTATAAAGATGGAAGTGTTTTTGTCCCTAGCCTTCCACAACCTACAAGGTTGACACCACAACAAAGGGAAGAAAAAAGAGCAAAAGGGCTTTGTTACAATTGTGATAGCAAATACACTAAA
Organism: Pinus taeda; assembly: GCA_000404065.3. Classification (NCBI taxonomy): domain Eukaryota; kingdom Viridiplantae; phylum Streptophyta; class Pinopsida; order Pinales; family Pinaceae; genus Pinus; species Pinus taeda. The sequence goes on from APFE030914165.1 coordinate 572,839, forward strand.
GGTCATAAGTGTGCTGAGAACAAATTATTTTACATAGATTGTGAAGAGGGGAAGAAAAGGATCAAGAAGCATCAAAAGAAGAGGATATACACCAGGAACCAACCTTAGAGAAAGAACAAATGAATCCGGCCATATCTTGTACTGCATTAGAAGGAATTACCACTCCTCAAACTCTCAAGATAGAAGGACATATCAAGAAGAAGAAGGTTCAAGCAGTGAAATATAAAGAAGAAAAGGATCAAGAAACGTCAAAGGAAAAGGATACTCACGAGGAACCAACCCCAAAGAAAGAAGAAATGAATCCAAACATATCTTGTAATGCATTCACCAAAATTACCACTCCTTAAACTATAAATATAGAAGGACATATCAAGAAGCAAAAGGTAATAGTGTTGATTGATTTAGGTAGTACCCATAATTTTATTCATTTTAATATAGCCAAGGAATTTAATTGCTTCCTATATCCAACACTAGAGTGGCAAGTGATGGTTGCAAGTGGAGGAAACATAAATTGCTCTAGGAAGTGCCATAATATCAAGCTATCCATGGGAGAATATGTATTGAATAGCCAAATGCTTTCCATTCCAATGGGTGGTGCTAATGTTGTACTAGGATTCCAGTGGCTACAATCCTTGGGTACAATAGCTTTAATTTTCAACAACTTTTCATAAAATTTTCTTTAGCAAGAAAGGAAGTTGAATTAAGGGGTATCAAAGGGAAACCCAGAAATATAATCAGCTCTAAGGAAATGACAAATCTTCTAAAGAAAGAACAACTAGGCGTAATTGCACAATTATGTTCACCAGAGGTTCCCGCATAGAAATCATCTATTTCTCAGATCTCCAAAAAGTCTTGGACAATCATTCCAAGGTAATTAAGACTCCCAAAGGCCTCCCACCTATTTGTGATCATGATCATGCTATTCATTTGATTCCAAAAAGTGTTCCTCCAAACATCAGGCCTTATAGATATCCATATTCCCAAAGGAGTGAAATTGAACTTATGGTTGTAGAAATGCTAGAGGTTGGTATAATTATCCAACCAAATTTGATAAACGAAGCAAGGGATGAACGAAAGAATGATGAAGCAAGGTGGGAACTCATTAAAAAGTTGCAGAAGATCTCAGTGCAAACAATATTTCCAGAACTTGACAAGGAAGGAAAATCATATTAGAATGTGAAGCAATCATAGAACTGAGAACCCAAAATATATGAAATTGATCAATTTCAGAGTATCTCATTAAGTGGAACAACTTACCCACTGAAGATTCCACATGAGAGGACGAGAAGTTTATATGGAAGCATTCAAAACTACTCAAGCATTGAGGACAACACCTTTTTAAGGAGAGGGGTATGTTAGGTCCATATACTACTAGTGTAACCGCTTATAGTTATTAGTGCAACCCCCTTATTATATTGTTGTGCCCATGTAGTCCCCATATTGTTATTATTGTTTCCCATAGAAGCCCACTATCATTATTATTGTTCCCTTCCATTATTATTGTTATGTCGGTTGTGATTATATTATGACCCCTTAGACTCCTATATATACAAAGGAGGTCTTCTCATTTGTATCATCCAAGAATTGTTCATTTGTGTAATGTAAATGAGGTTGCCCCTTGAAGAGGCTAATTTTTAAGTCATTGATCTATATTTTCTATCTTTATGTGAGTTGGTTTCATAACAAATACTTCTATAGATGATTTTTCCATAGGGAAGTTCAAGGAAGCTTAGAGCCACCAGGGAAGGGGGTCGTACCCAGAGCAACCATAGTCAATTTTCAAAGATCCAATAGTCATTTTTGACTAATTTGGACATTCTAAACACATTGGTGTGGGTATCAAGAGCCATAGAACTTTGTAAAAATCATTTTTTTCCACATTGAGATAATACAGAGGCCCAAGACATGGAAGTTGGACCAAGGAGATGTAGCCCAGGACGGGTGAACTCCTTCATCAAAACATTGTGTTAATGTGTCTCTTGTATGGTTTACTATACCGTACATATTTGTTATTCATTATTATTTTTTCAAGCTATTTTTCTCATTAATGTCTTGTTAAACTTAAGGAAATTTACATGTTTTTAAGTACCAACAACTAACGAAACCTCAGCACAAAAAGAAAGAAGCAATCACATGTTTATAAATCTATAGTTTTTATTACCACACCAAAACTAATCATCCAAAAATAGATCAAGTTGGTATCAGAGCCCAAGGTTGAATTGCTTGATTGATTGATTTTGTGCAATTAGGGATCTAATGATTACAAAGTTATGATGCTTGCAAGGTTAAAGTTGCAGAAAGGAGAAGGGAAGCTATTGGTTGCAACTCCTGAGGTAATTCCCAGAAGAAGGAGAGCCATAAGGACACAATCTCCACCACCCAAAGTTCCAATTCCAACTGCACTTGAAGCTCCTCAATTTTTGTCTTCAATTGGGATTAATGAGGTACAATCAGTACAAATTTATAAGCTTGAATCCATAGCCATTATGTTTGGAAAAATAGAGCTTGAAGGTCCCTCTTCAGAAGAGGAAGAATTAAAGAAATTTTTCTACACTTTGACTGAGATGGTTAAAGTCCTATATGAAGAGAGGAACACCAGAATGGTTGGAGAGAGTTCTAAACCTCCACATGGAGAAGGAATCTCATAGGACAAAAAAGATGAGAAGAACAATTCCAAAGGGAATGGTGTAAATCCACCTCCATCTCCACCATCCTCATCATCTTCCTCATCATCTCCATTATCTCATACAACATCATCTTCCACTACCACCACTGAAACTGCCCATACTCATTCCAAAACCCCAAAAGGAAAATTTCCATTACTGAAATTGGACATAAAATTTGAACTTCCCATGTACAATGGAGAGGTGAATGTATAAAAGTTGAACAATTGGATTCGACAGTTGGAGGTATACTCCAAAATTCATAACCTTAAAGAGGACGACATAAAGATCTATTTGGCGTCACTGAGGCTTGAAGGAGTTGCACTAGATTGGTGGGAAGCAAAAACTCAAGAAGAAATGAGAATCCATGGTAAGATATCCATTACTTGGGTTGAATTTGTTTTTTCAATTAAAAAACAATTTTATCCTTTAAACTATATGCAAAAATCCATTATGAGTTGGCAACATTTTAGGCATCTTAAAGGCCAAACAATCCAAGATTATACATAGGAGTTTAGTAAAAGGGCTTTATTATTAGGAGTGAATTTGAATTCCCAAGACACATTGTTGAAATACATTGGGGGTTTACATTCCTATCTTAAACACATTATTCTTATGTTCAATCCAACTAATTTGGATGAAGTATGTGTGCAATCAATGCATCTTAAATCTAGAGGAAATAACACTTATGAAGAGAGTAGTAATAAAAATCCACCTAAGGGTAATGAGAAAGAGAAAGGAGGAAAATGGAAAGGGAAGAAAAATGAAAATGTGAAGAAAGAAGGGAAGAAAGTTATCTGTAAACATTATTCAAAAGAGGAACATAATGAGGATAACTACAGGAAATTGCATCAAAAAATGAGACAAAACAAGTTCAACAATAAAGGGAAACAGAAAACCATTGTTATCACTCAAGAAGATTTAGGTTCTAAATCAGGTGATTAAAACAAAATCATTGTCATGGGAATAAAAGGAAATCAAGATATTGCAAGCACTAGTTCACAAAATTGTAACACCACTAATACTACAGATGAAAAGAGACAAATTGAGTTATTTCACCTTAGGGTCATATCTAAACACACCAAGATTGACACATTATTCGATAGTGGGTTACAAGCAAATCTAATATTTGAAGACTTAGTCAACAGATTGAATCTTGAAACTGTACCTCATCATAAACCATACCCTTTGGGATGGATAACAAGAGACTAGTTTACAGGTTACAAGAAAATGTTTGTTTAAGTTTTCAATCACTACAAATTTTGTTGACAAAGTAGAGTTAGATGTGGTACCGCTTGATATTTCAGGTGCGATTGTTGGATAGTACATATTTATATGACCAGAAAGCAGTATTTTACTTCCATGAAAAAAAATATCACTTGTTCAAGGATGGTGTGGAGTACATAGTGAGAGCCCATCGCAAAAAGCTGAATATTTCTTTGGTTAATGCAGGACAGGAAAAAAGACTAGTGAATTCAAGTAAAAGTTTAGTACTTCTCATGTTCAAGCCAAATGATGATATTGTTTATGAAAATGTTGTTGCATGTAATGCAAGTTTCAATATTGATTTGTTTGGTTCAGATCATCAAATTGATGAAGTATTTCAGGTTGTGAAAGAATCGTCCTTCAAGGAGAAAGAAACTTGACATGAAATATCTTTGCACAAGAGGTTTCTCTTTGTGATGTTAGCATGCAAGGGTTGAAAAAATTGCAAAGTGTAGAGACACCAATGCAATGCAAAAGTTTTTTGAACAATGGGCTCATTCAATCATCCCTTATGCAATGTTGTGCACTGATGGTTATGGTGCCAAAGAGGAATGGTAAGTATTCCAAGAAAGAGAATCAAAGGAGTAGTTTTCACCAAAGCAAAGTTGTAAAAAGAGGTTAGTGCAAGAATATACATAACACCAAACAAGAATGGTTTGTATGGCTTTTGATGTTGTATGTTCTTTGTAGCACTTCTATTACATACATGTATTTGAATTATGGCAAAAAAGAGTCATTCCTTGAAGAAATTGTCCACTTGGGTGACATAAACATGTTGAGAAAGTTTTCTTATGCACATGTCATCTATGAAGGAAAATTGTTTGATGTTTTGAAGATATCAAAGAACAAGTTGGGTTTCACTTATTTGATGCATTTGGGCTATGATATTGGAGGAGGTAAGTTGAAGGCAAGCCTCTCCAAGTTGGATGTCATTGTTGATTGGTCAACGCCCAAAATTGTCATTTTGATAAGAGGTTTGTTGGAAGCAGCCCAATGTTGGAGGAGAGTTGTTGTGAACATTTCTTCTTTCGAAGCTCCTTGGCATGCATTGCCATGTGTGTGCAAAGTCTTCCAGTGGGGAGGCAAACAGCAAGAGGCATGTGTTGCTTCAAACCAAAATATCAGTGCAATTCTTTTTTATGCTCTTTCAAACTTGAAACGTGCATTTGAGTTTTAGGTTTATGCAAGCAACTTCACCATCTTATTTCATTCAAAATATTTCCATGGTGTAAAGATTAAGTTGCAGCGATCCATGCACTTTCAATGGATGGATACTTGTCAAAATTTTCACTTGGTTCAAAGGTACAAAAGAGGTATAAGCAACAAGTTCAATGTTATGCATTTTATTCCTATTGGTTATGTAACCATGTATTCAGGTGTCATTATGTTTTACATGAGAGTTATGTTCAAAAATTTCATTCTTTCAAGATGTACAATCGGGCTTGAGTCATGAAAACCAAGTAGCGAAATTTGTCATCCATTTGTATTATATTTTGTTATGTCATCTTAGTAAGAAGGATGTTGCTTTTGATGGTGACATGGAAAAAACCATGAGTTTCTATGAACGACTAAAAATGGTGCAACAAACAGTGCAAGATCATCTTGAAAAGGGCAAAGACAATTATAGGTATTATATCGATCATAGGTTTCAATTCGATGGTGCAAGATGGTGTCAATTTTGCAAAAAGAGACTTCAAGTTGTTGAACAAAGAGGGAATGTTCAAATTTCATAGTGTAAAAGCATTCCTACAGAATTTTTGAATCAGTTTCAGCAAGAAGCCATTTGTGACAGAAGAACAAGGTCCGCAAGGCAAGTGAATGTTGATTTCCTTAGAGAGGAGCTCAAGGAAACAAATTTGTCAAAATCCATTTGGATCGAACTTGGAAAAGTGAGGGGGTTTCATCCTCATCTACTTGTTAGATAATAGTATATTTTGGGGTACAAAAGGCTTCTAGTAGGGAGTAATGATCAAGTGCTCAGTATTTAGCTCAAAAATAAAAGTTCTCATATAGGCTCAAAAATTGTACAACTACGTCCATCTCATCAAGACGATCATAACGCAATTTGTTTCACTAAAAATGGGGTCTGGATGAAGGAGAAAAGGCATGTTGTTCATTTTCCTAAACAGTTAAAAAAATTACATAATAGGATAGAATGATGACATGGCAGTCCAGTCAGCAAGGGGAATCTTCTTCAGTTTTCGCCCAATGGGGATGTGACAAGTATCACCTTTGGATTCGCCAGTTTGTTTGTTTGAAGGTGAAATTGCCTAATTGGCCCTAAGATGGAATTTGAATTTGTTTTTATTCTAATATTATTGTATATTACATATACTTTTTATT
>APFE030914165.1:585973-660689 GCA_000404065.3 Pinus taeda
TGTTGATGCCCATTGCCAAAAAGCGATCCATCCAAGATGAATCTTTGTTCTTGCAGGACATTTGTTTCTGAAGCATCTGTGTGAAGAATGACTGGTTTTATGACAGTGCTTACATGGATGAAGATCAAAACAATGATCTTCCAAATGGCCAACTCGGTCACAGTGTTGGCATTTCACAATCTGTTGTTGTTGTTTCTGCTGTGGAAGAGGAGCAGAGTCTGGAACAGCTGAAGTTGAACTGTCATGAGGAGCAAGTGAACTGTCATGAATGAATCCACCACTCTGAAATTGAATGGGCTTGGCATAGTCTGGAATATGAAAGGACAAGTCCTTGTCATATCCAAGACCAGTTCTGTGCTTGTTGTGGACAAGCTGTTCCCAAGGTCTGATGATGGGCTTGGGAAGTGCAGACTGAGTTTCTGCATCTGCATGTACAACTGCTGCATTATTAACTTGCTGCTGATGGGTGGTTGTCTCAATGTTCTGAACAAAAACAGGTTCAAAATGACTTCTCTGTTTTAATTCTTCTTGCTGTAGCTTTGTCTCAAGCTGCAAAAACTCAATATTTTCTTGTGCATTTTGCATGCAAGTTTGAATGTTAAAAAGAGTTTCCTTACTGACTTTTACCATCCCATCAACAGTGGAAAAGATTAGACTATTTAATAACTGTAATGCATCATCAATTCTGGTCATTTTCTTCATTATCTTATACGTTAAAGAAACTAATCACAACTATCAGCCAGTGAAGAAGAAGCAACAATCACTGCAATATCCTTTATAAATGTCAGCAAATGATCAATGACCTAATGTCCACCTTCAAGATTAAAAAACTTCCAAACTGTTGAAGTGTGTGTACACAGCTAAACTTGCGTAAATTCCAGCAAAATGCAAAATGACTCTAAATTAGAGAATTACAATAGTATTTACTATCAACAAAATTTGGTTTGCTTGGACAAGTGGCCAGATTCCAACGTTGCGCACCAGTGCATAAAATTTCGTACAGACTGTCTCGATTCAGGTGGTTTGCCACAAAACGTACCTTCTTGAACACCTTACTGAATGTGAGCAGACAGATCATAGTAAACTATAACAAGACGAGATTCTCCAAGCAAAACGATGCAACTACTACTCCACCACCAGCAATGAGCTCTCTCAGCCTCTACCAAAAATAAAAGATGGGGAGAAGAAGGGCATTATATATAATTAGCAGCAGCGCTGAATTCGAGCTCTTTGTCAATTACAAACTGACAGGTCTTGATTCAGAGCCACAAATATTTTTGGATTCCCCTTGAATTTATAGATAAGTTTCTGCCTTGCTTTCACTCACAGGAAGGCCGCATATTTTGCGCGAAAACTCCAATATTTTCAGATGGAACGTTGGGGTTTTTTAAAAAATATTTGTCTTCCGATCGACCGTAAGTCAGAAATTTCAGGGCGAATTCTGAGTCGTTCAAATTCTATAGCACGGTTTGTTAATTTATTTTTACCTTCTTAATCAATGATGGCTCGGCCCCAGCAAGATGCAATAGAGACCTTTATGAGTATCACGGGCGCATCTGAAGCAGCTGCTATAGAGAAACTCTAGACACATGCGGGAGATCTTAATGAAGCCGTAAATGCCTATTTCAATGAAGGAGAATGTGTTCTAACACGACCAGATCGTGGTGAAGATCCCCAACCTGATTTGATGGAACAGAGTGAGCCTCCTGAAACGGAAGTTCGATACCCGGTTGAGCTTGTCGTTTGGTTGATTGAGCACCTCGTCCGTCTCTTGAAAACCACCACCAGCCTACTTTGAATAAAGATTTGTGTCATTCAGTCATGCACATGGGGCAGCACAATCACCGCTTCAAAAAAAAAGATTTCATTCAAATGCATAGCTGATACCAAAAGCACTGCCTCACTATGCACAGGTCATGAAGACTATGAGAGAAAAGACTGGTTTATATTTAGAATCACAATGCATCAGCAATACAATTCGTGATTTTACAGAAGGAATTCTAGATGCTCGGTCATACTTAGAGAAATTGTCGGAAATACGAGTAAAGAGTGGCATCAAGGATGAGATAGGTGTTGAAATCAACTGGGGGAAAGGCACCACGGAAGCAACTGGCGACCAAGGCAGCTAGGAAATCTGCACCGGCTACTGGTGGAGTGAAGAAGCCTCACAGGTTCAGGCCCGGTACGGTTGCTCTCCATGAAATCCGAAAATACCATAAAAGTATTGAGCTTCTCATTAGAAAGCTACCCTTCTAGCGGCTTGTAAGAGAGATTGCCCAAGATTTCAAAATGGACTTGAGATTCCAATCGTCAGCGGTGGCAGCATTGCAAGAAGCGGTAGAGGAATATCTTGTTGGTCTCTTCGAAGATACCAACCTATGCTCCATTCATGCTAAGAGGGTCACCATTATGCCCAAAGATATTCAGCTTACTCGTCGCATTCGGGGAGAGAGGGCATAGAACAGAAAAAGACATAGTCAATGGTGTGTTTTCACACCACCGTCCAGTTCTTTAAGTTTGTTATACCTATACTTCTTCGTTTAATTCTGTTTAAGTTGTATGCAATATTTAATTTCTATGCGTCAGTGCCACACCAGCGTATTAGTGCCCCACGATGGGAGACCAGTAGCCACACCAGCGTATAGTTAGCAGCGTTCGGTTTAACGCTTCTATTACAGTAACTGAACGCTTCTGTTACAGTGTCAACCGGGAGCTGGAGTGTCTATGGCCTCCGGTGTTAAACGTTCAGGCGTTAAAATCTTATTTCAAAATGCTTCAGGATTGTTCTGACAAAAGAAACGTTTACCACTTTATCAGGACCAGCCGCCTTCAGAAACCTCACAAGGAATGTCACGCGTAAGATGCATTCATGAAAACTTAGATACATCAGTGTTTCAAAAAACCAAGGGTTTCAATGTCAGAAGGCAGCGTTCAATAAGTAGCCTCATCAAACGTTAAGGCAGAAAGCAGTGGACAGAGCACAGGTAATGAAGATGAGGCCAGCACTATTCAAGGCAGCTTAGACCAATTGCTCAGGGAAAACAGGCCACACATCATGGCTCTGATACCATGTTAAACACACATGGGGAGCGAGAAAGATAGGAAAGATAAAACGTGCAATACAATTTTATTAACAATTTGATATACATTTATAGTACATGTGGTGACCGTTGGGATTCACATCCCAAGGTCTCTTGGACTTCTTTTGTCCATTCGACTTCCACACTAACCCATTTAGGATTAGCTGTCCAACATATACCGCCATGAAAACAAGTATCAATTCTTCAAGGATGGTGTGGAGTACATAGTGAGAGCCCATCACAAAAAGATGAACATTTCTTTGGTTAATGTAGGACATACAAAAATACTAGTGAATTCAAGTAAAAGTTTAGTACTTCTCATGTTCAAGAAAAATGATGATATTGTTTATGAAAATGTTGTTGCATGTAATGCAAGTTTCAATTCTGATTTTTTTGGTTCAGTTCATCAGAGTGATGAAGTATTTTAGGTTGTGAAAGAATCGTCCTTCTAGGAGAAAGAAACTTGACATGAAATATCTTTGCAACAAGAGGTTTCTCTTTGTGATGTTAGCATGCAAGGGTTGACAAAATTTCAAAGTGTAGAGACACCATTGCAATGCAAAATTTTGTTGGACAATGGTAAGTATTTCAAGAAAGGGGACAAAAGGAGTAGTTTTCGCCAAAGCAAAGTTGTAAAAAGAGGTCAGTGAAAGAATTTACGTAACACCAAAAAAGAATGGTTTGTATGGTTTTTGATGTTGTATGTTCTTTGTAGCACTTCTATTACATACATATATTTGAATTATGGAAAAAAAGAATCATTTCTTGAAGAAATTGTCCACTTGAGTGACATAAACATGTTGAGAAAGGTTTCTTATGTACATGACATCTATGAAGGAAAATTGTTTGATGTTTTGAAGATATCAAAGTAAAAGTTGGGTTACACTTATTTGATGCATTTGGGCCATGATATTGGAGGAGGTGAGTTGAAGGCAAGCCTCTCCAAGTTGGATGCCATTGTTGATTGGACAGCACCCAAGATCATCATTTTGATAAGAGGTTTGTTGGGAGAAGCCCAATGTTGGAGGAGAGTTGTTGTGAATATTTCTTATTTCGAAGCTCCTTGGCATGCATTGTCATGTGTGTGCAAAGCCTTCCAGTGGGGAGGAAAACAACAAGAGGCATGTGTTGCTTCAAACCAAAAGATCAGTTAAATTCTTTTTTATGCTCTTTCAAACTTAAAAGGTTCATTTGAGTTGTAGGTTTATGCAAGCAACTTCACCATCTTATTTCATTCAAAATATTTCCATGGTGTAAAGATTAAGTTGCAGCAATCCATGCACTTTCATTGGATGGATACTTGTAAAAAAATCCACTTGGCTCGAAAGTACAAAAGAGGTATAAGCAACAAGTTCATTATTATTCCTTTTAGGCCTATTGGTTATGTGACCATTGTATTTAGACGTCATTATGTTTTACATGAAAGTTATGTTTAGAAAATTTCATACTTTCAAGATGTACAATCGGGCTTGAGTCATGAAAACCAAGTAGTGAAATTTTCCATCCATTTGCATTATATTTTGTTATGTCATATTGGTAAGAAGGATGTTTCTTTTGATGGCGACATGGAAAAACCCATGAGTTTCTAGGAGTGACTGAAAATGGTGCAACAAATAGTGCAAGATCAGCTTGATAAGGGCAAAGATAAGTATAGGTATTATGTCAATCAAAATTTTCAAGTCGACGGTGCAAGTTGGTGTCAGGTTTGAAAAAATAGGCTTCAAGTTGTTGACCAAAGAGAGAATGTTCATAATTCACAGTCTAAATGCATTCCTACAGAATTTCTGAATCAGTTTCAACAAGATGCCATCTGTGACTGAAGAACGGGGTCCTCAAGGCAAGTGAATGTTGATTTCCTTAGAGAGGAGCTCAAGGAAACAAATTCGTCAAAAGCCATTTGGATTAAGCTTGGAATGGTGAGTGGGTTGTACCATCATCTACTTGTTAGATAATAGTATCTTTTGGGGTCCAAAAGGCTTCTAGTGGGGAGGAATGATCAGGGGCTCAATATTTAGCTCAAAAATCGAAGTTCTCAAATTGTCTCAAAAACTATACAACTTCGTCCGCCTCGTCAAGATGTTTTGCAACGCAATTCATTTCACTGAAAATAGAGTCTAGATGATGGAGAAAAGGCATGTTGTTCATTTTCCTAAACAGCAAAAAGAATTGCAGAATAGGATAGAATGATGACATGGAAGTCCAGTAAGCAGTCCAGTCATCAAGGGGAATCTTCTTCAGTTTAGCCCAATGGGTGTGTGACAAGTGCCACCTTCGGATTTTCCAATTTGGTGCAGGTGAAGGTGAAATTGCCTAATTGGCTCCAATATGGAATTTGAATTTGTTTTTATTTTATTATTGTTGTATATTATATATAATTATTATTTATATTATAACAGTTTTTTTTAACTATACATATATATCCTTTTACTTTTAAGGAGTCGAAAAGTAAAAAGTGACTACTATGGAATTCTAAGCAAAAGATTGACCAGACAAATCGTAAAACTACATATACACCTTGGTAATAAAATGAAAGAGAAATTACCAAGGACTTCTCGTCCGACAGTCAATCTTCACGAATGATGTGTTGGGTGCGTTACGATTTGTAAGGTGGTAGACTCAGCTTCCTGTGGATAATAGGATGATAACCTGGTGGGGTCTCCAAATATATACACAACGGTACAGGGAGCACAAATCTGTAATAGCATCTATTGTATCACAAAAGGAGGAATCACCTAACCTTATTGAAAACAATAGGGACTAGGTTTAACGACGCCGAAACACGTCTCTAGCCTAGACCTCTAGATATGTAAGCGTTAGGTTCCAATGCGTTTTTAAGTTCATTCAATAAATTTTAACAGTTAATCTTGAATTAAATCTCGATTTCAAGGCCCTATCGAATGTATCTTTAACACTCCTAGAATGAAACTAAATGATCAAAAAGACCATTCTCATTGGATGAACAACTAGCTAAGGAAGAGTGAGAGGTTCAATGCATAACAGATAAATGGAAATCAAGCAAACCAGTTAAAGAAAAAAGGACACTTCTATCATTTACTCAAACTTTCAAGCAAGTCGAACAAGAAAGAATGACAAATGCACTTTTTGCTTTTCAATGTCTTAATCTCAAGAATCTACTAATGCAAAAATCATCTTTCAAACCTTAGTACAAGATGAATGCACTTTTTTTATTTTCTTGAATAAATGATTAGTAACTACATGCACAAATGAATCAAAGACTCAAAACTAAAGAAATAATCATTTTTACAAAACTGGAAAACTATCTCATTGACTGGGAAGCAAAGCGATTTATGCCAAGTGAAAGAAAGGGACCGAACGAACAAGACAAGGAAGTTTGGTGACCAAACACACACACCAATCAAGAGGATGACAAACAGCCAAAAAGAAGAAGCCTCAAACAACGAGAAAGATTTTACCAAGCAAAGTCTAAAGATCTCAATGCATGAGTGACCCAAGGAAACCAAGCAGTGGAGAAACCCTAGGGTATTTAGGTCACACAATTCAAGAGGGAGGATTTGAAACGACTTGAAAACCGGGATTAAAAATATTAACAACCAACACTTTTGACACAACAAAGAGAACAAATACAAGCTCTGAGGAAAAAACACACTGGCCGATCAACCAAACAAACCTCAAAATTTGAAACTTACAAGAATCATCACAAGTAAAACACTAGAAACATGGCCGACAACAAATCGTTGCACCTATAACCAAGCACCTGCTACATCATCACGAAAGTACATTAGTTAGCTACGCTGATCCGATTTCAGGCCTCCTCGTGACTGTTAAACAATTTATCTGCGTTGTACAGTAAAAGTTGCAACCCAGAAGATAGCACAGATGCGACTACTTCGCGACTATTAGGAAATAAACAATGACAACCCAGAATCAAAAGCAAAAAATGAAAGTTGGATTGGAGCAGGGCCAAATCTATCACTCAGAAGGGTGGGAAGTTTATAGAAGTAGTCCAACAACTTCCAGAATGAAGTCTGCTACCCAAACAATAAGGAAGACAATAAACAAACAAATCCAATCAACGCAAAAGACAAAATACAAGTCTCCAGTATGGTCACCAACTTGTGACACAGGTAAGTTCCCTCTACAAACAGAGGCAACCCCTCTAGCCCTAGAGTGGGTCTAGTCACTACACAAACAATACCAAAGAAAATTTCCTTAGAAAGTTGGTGTTATGAAGACCTACCTTCAATCCGACGTTCAATGAAGTCCTCATCATGTTGCTCCAGGTCTTGTTCTTCTAGTCGCTCATACCTAAAAATAAGATGTAGAGAAACACCACAAACGCAATAGAAAATGACCAAACAATCTACTTCAAGAGTCAAGGAACCTCAAGCTATCGACATACAATATGACACATGATATAGGAAACAAGCTATTGATTTGTATTAATATAAATCAAAGTTAAACTTACAACCGAGCCTTGATGTCGTAGGCCTCCTTGAAGGATCCTGTCGGTATGTCTCCATAAGCATGTACTTGTGAACCATCTCCCAAGGGAACATATGACTCTCTCTTCTGTCCAAAAGGGTTGATACTAGAAAGCTCTCAAGCTAACTCTACTCAAACATCTCTCAAATCAAAATACATATGAGGCTACTTCCACACTCCAATAACACTCTCTACCTCTACTGCTCTCTTAGAAACTTGAATCTATCAAATTACTTCTAGCTATCATCCAGTTACATCCAAGCCAATTGATGTTATTCATGGAGGAGATATTTATAGGAGGGAGAGATCCCATAAGAGAAGGAACGGAGAGCTTATCTCTTAGGGAGGTTGCACAAAAGGTGGAACAACTATCCTAGAGGAGAAAGGTGAGCTCAACTGACTCAACAACCAACCCTAGGACCGCCCATGAAGCAATTTCACCTCGAAGTTTCGACGAGTGGTTGAAAAATTTGCCATATCTAGCTTGTCACGTGTGCAACATAGGGACAGAGTGAAGGCTTTGTTAGGGCAAATTACTATGTAACAAAACTGAGGTGAATGCAGAGTCAGTGACAAATTAGTTTGGATCAACCAGTTGATCCTCCCTATCCTGAAAGGTTGATCCAACCTAAACAACACACCCTGGAAGAGGCTAAACTTCTAGGAGAACTGAAAAAATTGTGGGTTAAAATACCCCTTCTTTATGCCATCAAAGATGTCCCCATTTAAAATAATATTATCATAGAATAGTGCTTCAAGAGGTCTGGAAGAAGAAAAAGAGATGCCCCCACTATTAATGTTGTTGGGAAGTTGTCTGATCTAATGCTTGGTAGGGTTATCTCCCCAAAGTACTTAGATTCTGGTAGCCCATTCATTAGATGTGTACATTAACAATCTTGTAGTCCCCAGCACACTAAATGACCTTTGGGCTGCAATCAATATCATTACCAAGGAAACTATTTTGAAGCTCAATCTCCAAGGATATTTGAGGAAGACCACTACGATGTTGCATCTTGCAAACAAATCCATTGTATCCCTTAAGGATTTATTGAGGATGTGATGGTATCCATTGACTCTTGGGATTACCCCATAGACTTCCTTGTCCTCCAATCCAAAACAAAGTTTAATGCGTACCCTCTCATTTTAGGGAGACTTTGGTTATCCATTGTTGATGCTTACATTAGTTACAAGGCTGGAAACATGACTATTAAAAATGGGCATCTCATAAAGAAGATTGTATTATATCCTCCTTCTCAACCCTCTATTGATAATGACATACCTTTGTGGGTAGAAGAGGAGGAATATTTTTATAAGACATCCCTCTACCTAGTTTGTACATTAGACACTATTGTAGGAAGTAGTTAGGTAGATGAGGATGACCTTATTGAAAACTTATTGTAGAATCAACCTCCTATTGCCATGCCATTTGATGAGCTAGTGGAAGAATCATAGGGAAATATGAGAAAAATCTATGGGTTGAACTGTTTACTACCAATCCTTATCAATCCATGCTAAGGTTATGGAAATCACTCCATCAAAAACTCGAAAAAACAACCCTTCCCTCTCAGCAAAGAAAGAAGAGAAACTATGCACTATATTGAGACAACATCTTGATGTGTTTGCTTAGGACTATAAGGAAATGAAAGCAGTGCATCCCTCAGTTTGTACCCTTCATATTTACATCAAAGAGGGATGTAAACCTATGTGCAAACCCCAGAGGAGAATGAACCATGCCCTTAAATACATTTTGAAAGAAGAATTACAAAAACTATTGGGTGTAGGATTCATCTACACCATTTCAGATAGTGAATGGGTATCCCCTCTTGTCATAGTACCCAATAAAAATTGGAAGTGGAGGATTTATATTCACTATAGGGAACTCAACAAGGATACAAAAAAGATCATTTTCCCTTGCCTTTAATTGATCATGTATTATATGGACTCGTAGAGAAGAAGTTCTTCTCATTCTTGGATGGATTTAGTAGGTATAATCATAACCATATCAGCCCCAAGGATCAAGAAAACACCACCTTCACATGTCCATGAGGGAACTTTGACTATAGGGTCCTTCCTTTGGTCTTGTGAAATGCCTCTGCTACCTTCCAGGGGGAATTTTTGAGTATTTTTTTTTTATCTCATGCATGGCATAGTTGAAATCTACATGGATGACTTCAACCCTTATGGAAATTATTTCTAGGAAGCTATTTCCAATCTATGTAAAGTATTAAATAAATGCATTGAAATTAATCTCTCAATAAGCCCTGAGAAGTGTGATTTTTTTATGAATTCAGGGATTGTTCTACATCACTTACTTTCTAAGGAAGGAATCTAAGTTGACCCTAACAAGATTTTCATTATCAAAAGGGCCCATATCCCTATGAAACAAAGTGATATTAGAAGTTTTCTTGGGCTAGCTAGATATTACAAAAGATTCATTAAGGATTTCAGTAAGTTATATTCACCTTTTTTGGGGTTGTTGACTAAGGATTCATATTTTTGTTGGAAAAATAAATGTCAAGACGAATTTGAGGAATTAAAAGAGAAAATAGTCACTGCACCAATTCTTAGAGGTCCCAATTGGGCATTACCTTTTCACATCCACACATATGCCTCAAACAAAGTTGTAGAAGTCACTTTGGTACAAGTGGAAGACAAGTTTCCCTATGACATATACTTCATCAATAAGAACCTCTCCAAAACTAAACTCAATTACACAGTTACTAAAGAAAGAACACTTAGTTATCATGCACTCCTTGAATAAGTTTAGGAATTATATCACTAGGTACCAAGTATTTGTTCATACTGATCATGCAACTATAAAATATTTAGTGAATAAGGTGAACGTTAATGCTAGGATCATTAGATGGTTATTATTTTTTAAACGGAAAGGAGAATGTGGTTGCAGATTTTTTTCTAGACTAAAATTTCTCACAAAAAATGAGGAGATGGTAGATGATTAAATTTTGAACGAGAACGTCTTTGTTATTTCACTATTGTTTTCTTGGTTTTTTCATATATCAAATTTCTTGGTTTATTGAATATTCCCTCCTAATCTATCTTCCAAGGAGAAGAGTAAGATTGTAAGAAAAAGCGCCCCTTTCACCTAAATTGGGGGGGAATCTCTTCAAATTGGGACCAAGATGGATCTTGAGGAGATGTGTAAGGGAGGATGATATTTTTTACATCCTCTTAGTATGCCATGATGGACCTTATGGGGGCCATTTTACTTCCAAGAGGGAAAAATTCAAAATACTCTAAGTTGGCTACTACTGTCCCACTCTACACTAAGCTGCTAGGAGATACACTTCCAGATGTGATGAATGGCAAAGTATGGGCAAACCTAACCAAAGGATGAAATTCCCTTGTAACCTAAAGTGAGTCTTGAGCCATTTTATAAGTGCGACATGGATTTCATTGGACCAATTGATCCCCCATCTAGACAAAAGAGGTATATCATTATGTGCATTGATTATTTGACAAAGCGGGCCAAAGTGAAGGCATTGAAAGTAGAAACATAGAATAAGGTGGTTTATTTTCAAAGGGAAAACATCTTTTACAAGTTTGGATTCCCAATGGAGTTGGTCACTGATCAAGGGACTCATTTTACTTCAAGCCTGATCAAGGAAATGTGTTAGTAGCATCATATAAGGCATAAGAAATCCACCGTCTATCATCCTCAAGCAAATAGGAAACTACAAGTCACAAGTAGAGATTTGGAGAACATCTTGGCTAAAGTTATCATCTGCAGCAAGACGGGTTGGGCAACCCAACTTGTGGAGGCCACTTGGGCCTATAATACCACGTGGAAAACCACCATTGGGTTCACTCCCTTTGAGTTGGTGTTTGGAAAGATGGCATTGTTTTCCATTGAGTCTGAATACAACACCCTAAGGATGGC
The DNA here is from genome assembly GCA_000404065.3 of Pinus taeda. Classification (NCBI taxonomy): domain Eukaryota; kingdom Viridiplantae; phylum Streptophyta; class Pinopsida; order Pinales; family Pinaceae; genus Pinus; species Pinus taeda. The sequence goes on from APFE030914165.1 coordinate 597,416, forward strand.
ATCATAATTGCATTTGGACATCACCAATGCTCTGGAAGAGAGGTTGCAACAACTCAATGGTCTTGATGAGTTTAGATTGTAGGCCCTCATGCATACTGAGGCAGTCCTTCTGCAGAGGAATATTCAGCATGAAAAAAACATTAGAGAAATGACCTTCCAAGAGGGTGATTGGGCCCTACTGTATGACTCAAAATTCAAGGACTTCAAGGGAAAGTTCATGACAATATGGTTAGGCCCTTATATGGTGGAATGATGTCATGAAAATGGCTTTTGCCGGATTAGGAACAATTGATGAAGAAGGAATTCCACTTTTAGTCAATGGCTACATGTTGAAACTCTACAAAAGTCCTTTGTGAAAGGAGGAATTTACTAATTCAATAAGGAAGGAGTTGAATGTGATTGGGGGTATCATAGATCTTTGTTCATCTAGCCTATAATTAGTAGAAGAACAAAAGGAAAAAATTAAAAATTAAAAGAGAGAATAAGAAGCCTAGGTGAAAACCTCCATGAGACACCTGAGGCAAACCCTAGGGTTGAAAACCTCTATGAAGCAGTCCAAGGGTCATAAAAGAGAGAAGAAATAATGAAAAGATCTCCAGGACAAAACCTCATTTGAGGCACCTAGGTAATCCCACAGGTTGGAAACCTCCTTTGAGGTAGACTGGATATCTTAAAAAATGTGAGAGAGAAGGAAAAAGAGAAAAAGAATAGAGAAAAGAAAAAGGTTTCCTTACATCATCGTTGCTAACATGTTCTTTTGTAAGGTTCTAGTCACAACCCAAAGAGGACAAAAAATAGGGAAGATGGCTCCAAAACTCCACTTTTCTATCTTTCAAGCTGACTTTCTGCATGTCCTCCATCATTTCACTACCTTCCCCAAGTTCCTCCATCACCAAGTCACCTATCTCACTCAATTTTTCCTCAATCCTGAAGTGCTACAGGATTGTCCAGATTTTCTACATGATTGTGATCAACATAGAAAAAGGGTTTAGAGGAATGAAAGGAGAGGTCCATCACACCATAATCATCCATCCTCCACACCATTTAGCTTACTTTTCACCCAAATACTCATATTTGTCCATAAAAAATCCACATTTTCACCCATTCTTTCATTACATTCACAAAAACCAAGGTTTATAATCCTTGTCCATGGGTTTAACATGAATTATCAACCTTTTTGTGAGCATCATATGAAGGATATTATGGTCATATAGGGTCTATGTGACTGCTGCAGGAAGAAGCACAATATTGTAGCAGTCTGCACAAAACCTATAATACCGCACTTGGAAGCACCATAATGGAAAATTAACAATCATGGATTCATTGAAGACTCATTTCCTCGATCTTGGGTTGATATAATAATTTTTCAAATTTGCTACAGGATAATTTTTCATTATAAGGAGAGTTTCGGTGAAAATCACATGAAGAAAACATTTGTCGACACGTTTCGAACCAACCAGTGTGGTTCATCGTTAGGACAAGTTGAAGAAATAGATCCATTTTAGCATGTTAAATAGACTAAGCAGAGCCTCCAACGGTTAACATGACCAATGACTAATTCTGACTTTAGGACCATGGTCAAATTTATTCATTTGTTTATTTATTTATTTATTTTTATATGAAAATTAGTTAAATTAAGGTACCAATCCCATAATTATATATATATATATATATATATATAATATATATATATATATATAATATATATATAATAATGAAATGGAAAGTAGTTATATAAAGGACCTATCTTATAGTATATGTCTAGATTAAATGTATGTAAAAAATAAATATATATTAAAGGGTTGTTAAGATAAAAATTAGTTAGTATTAATAAATATATTAGAAGGAGAAAATAAAATTAAGCTATCTTAAAAAAATAAAAATAAAAATAAAACTTAAAAATAGAAATAAATAAAAATGAGTAGATAACGAGAACATAATATTAAAAAATAATAAAAATAAATATTAAAATATTGTTTATATTTTTATGTTATAATATTAATTTCATTATAAAAATATAGAATCACTTAATCCTAATTTAAATTCATCCAATATATATATATCAAAAAAAAAAAAAAAAAAAAAAAAAATAACTAAATAAATAAATAAATAAATACAAGGGATAAATTATTACTGAGGACTAGTTAAAATTAATTTCTAATTTTTAATAAAACTAAATATTGTTCATAAGGACAAGGAACAATGCTTAATAACAAATAAGAAACCATGAAACGGAAAAAGTAATAAAAATAAAACGAGTGATAGATATTAATTACTAGAAGGACCAGAATAGGGCAATAAGAGAAAATTAACAAAGGAGAAACCTTAGGAGGAAGGAAAGGGGAGCATAAGGAAAAAATGGAAACCATGAAAAATTGAAAAAGGGGGGCAAGGGGAAAAAAAGGAAGGACTAAGAAGAAAGGGTAGGGGTCCAGCAACTACTGATCTTCCAATCATCATCTCTATTAAGATTGTTAGGCCTTCTTTCAATTGCAATTGCCTCCCTGAATTTACGGTGATGGAATTGCGCCACCTTGGTAATAACCTTAGCTTCCTCAATACAGACCTGATGCTTGGTCTTTTCCGCATGCTCCGCTAACGTTGAAGACTTGGTTCTCCCATGTCTTAGGTCAGCTGCATGTTCACTGATCCTTTGATGGATAGAGCACCTTGTTTCCCCGATATAGGGTGCTCTATCGACTCAGTATTCCGAAAGAAAACGCATACTGAGCAGTATCTTCATGTCGATTCGCATCATTTCCCCGCTCAAAAATTGGGTGTTCTTAACACCCTCATTACTTGTGCCCTGAGGATTTGTGATAATAAGAGCTTCGACAAGGAGAAATCCCATCTCCTTAATGTCTTCGTGGAGAATGGCTATAGTAGGCGCTTAGGTCAGAAGGCTTTTCTTAAAGCTTCTAAAAATTTTGTTATTAATAAAGTACCTAAAGAACGCCCGCCAGGTGTCCATCTTCCCTATGTCTAGGGAGCCAGAGATAAGATTGCTTAGATCCTTAAGAAGATTAATATTCCCTCTACCTTTAGGCCCCTCAATACCATTTGTAAATCCCTCTGATCGGTGAAAGATCCCATTGACCCTAAGGACATGAAGGGCGTCTACTTAATCCCTTGTTCTTGTGGAACCCCCTATATTGGGGAAACAGGGCACTCTATCCATCAAAGGATCAGTGAACATGCAGCTAACCTAAGACATGGGAGAACCAAGTCTTCAGCGTTAGTAGAGCATGCGGAAAAGACCAAGCATCATGTCTGTATTGAGGAAGCTAAGGTTATTACCAAGGTGGCGCAATTCCATCACCGTAAATTCAGGGAGGCAATTGAAATTGAAAGAAGACCTAACAATCTTAATAGAGATGACGGTTGGAAGATCAGTAGTTGCTTGATCCCTACCCTTTCTTATTAGTCCTTCCTTTTTTCCCCTTCCCCCCCTTTTTTAATTTTTCGTGGTTTCCATTTTTTCCTTATGCTCCCCTTTCCTTCCTCCTAGGGTTTCTCCTTTGTTTAATTTTCTCTTGCTGTCATGTTCTGGTCCGTCTAGTAATTAATATCTGTCACTCGTTCTATTTTTATTACTTTTTCCATTTCATGGTTTCTTATTTGTTATTAAGAATTGTTCCTTGTCCTTATGAACAATATTTAATTTTATTAAAAATTAGAAATTAATTTTAACTAGTCCTCAATAATAATTTATCCCCTTGTATTATTTTTTTTTTTTAGTTATTTTATTTTTATTTTAATTTGTAATATATATATATATATATATATATATATAGATATATTGGATGAATTTAAATTAGGATTAAGTGATTCTAATATGAAATTAATATTACCAACATAAAAATAGAAACAATATTAATATTGTTTATTTTTTAAAATTTTGATTTTTATTATTTTTTAATATTATGTTCTCGTTATCTACTCATTTTTATTTATTTCTATTTTTAAGTTTTATTTTTATTTTTATTTTTTTAAGATAGCTTAATTTTATTTTCTCCTTCTAATATATTTATTAATACTAACTAATTTTTATCTTAACAACCCTTTAATATATATTTATTTTTTACATACATTTAATCTAGACATATACTATAAGATAGGTCCTTTATATAACTACTTTCCATTTGATTATAATTTTGTAATTTATTAAATAATACATTTTACTAACTATTAAAACCAATTAAATTTATATATATATATATATATATTATATATATATTATATATATATTATGGGATTGGCACCTAATTTAACTAATTTCCTATCAAAATAAATTAATTAATTAATTAATTTGAGCATGGTCCTAAATTCAAAATTAGTCGTTGGTCATGTTAACCGTTGGAGGCTCTGCTCAGTCTATTTAACATGCTAAGATGGATCTATTTCTTCAACTTGTCTTGACGATGAACCACACTGGTTGGTTCGAAACGCGTCGACAAATGTTTTCTTCATGTGATTTTCGCCGAAACTCTCCTTATAATTGATATGGATCATAGAAGCCTCAATTCAATAACTGTTCATCTCCAACAACAACAAAACTTGATCCACCATCATCAGAACCTATTGGGTTGTGTTATATTCTTTCCACAACTAGCCCATGTAGTTAACCGGGGGGATAGAGGGGGGCCGAAGACCCCCCTTCGTTGCGCCAATTGCGTAGCAGGGGGGTCATAGGGGGTTTGTGGGGTGCAAGTAACCCCACTCTATGGGGTTCGGGGCAGCACCCCAGAAAATTTTGGTTTCGGAACCTATGTTAGGTTGGGCGGACCCACCTATGGTTTTGTACATGATTTTCGCACATGTTTTTGGACACAATGGTCTTCAGTACATGGTATTGGATGCTTCGACATGTATAAATATGTATTGTAACATTGAAAGGAACATAATGAAAAATCAAGCTGGTAGTCCCAGTTTTGGGATCTAGGGGAAATATCTATGTATAAGTGTTTTATGTGTTATGCTCTCACATTGTTTATTTTATGTGTTTTAGAATTCGTATGCAGGTAATTTCTGTATGGGGTTAAAACATACATTTAGTATCAGAGCTATTTTGGCTTCAAGGGGGCGCCTTTGTTGTTAAGGGGTTTTGCTCAGGCCTGTGGTAGACCCTATTCAGTGGGAGATCTGCAAATCAATTCTAGTGGTAAAAGAAAATGGCGAGTAGTGGAAAGATAAAGATCGAGATATTTAATGGTCAGAGTTTTGAGTTGTGGAAACTCAAGATGGAGGATCTGTTGGTGGATAAAGATCAGTGGATCGTAGTAGATCCGGGTACTAAACCAATGGGAGTATTCGACGAAGAATGGAAGAAGTTGGATCGGAAGACAAAGAGCACAATATGATTGTGTATATCAGATTCAATATTGTTGAATGTATCAGGGGAAGCTACGATGAAGGCTTTGTGGGACAAGTTAGGGACTTTGTACCAATCTATGCCTCTGGTGAATAAATTGTTCCTGCGAAAAAAGTTGTATAACCTGAGTATGAAAGATGGAGACTCAGTGACAAAGCATCTAAATGCATTTAATACTGTGGTAAGTCAGTTAGCATTTGTTGATATTAAAATTTCAGATGAAGATAAGTGCATCAGTTTGTTGTGTTCTCTACCAGATTTGTGGGATAGTCTGGTTATTGTAATAGGTAGAAATGCAAATTCCTTGAAGTTTGATGAAATAGTCTCATCCTTGTTGACGAAGGAGATGAGACAGAAAAATATGGAGAGCTAGAATGGTGATGCCTTGTCTGTACGAGGATGGTCCCATAACAAAAAACAAAAATAAGTCATCAAGTGGGATATCTAAATATAGATGGAGGTCTAAATCGCCAGGAAAACTTGTAAAGGTGGTGTGCTAGAAATGTGAAAAGGAAGGGCACTAAAAAAGGTATTGTAAATCTAAAGCTCCTGACAAAGGAAAGGATCTGATGATGCTTCTTCTACATAAGCAAAAACCACCTCAAATGAAGGTGGGGATGTGTTCTTGGCTTCTTCAAGTACACATGTAGATCATGAGGCATGGTTGATTGACTCAGGTGCATCCTTTCACTTCACTCCCCATAGAAAGTGGTTCTGCGAGTATGATAAATACGATGGTGGTGATTTCTTCTTGGGGGATGATAGGAAGGCTAGAATCTTTGGTCGTGGAAAAGTAAAGTTGAAGTTTCAAGGTGGAAGGGTTAGAACACTTTCGGGTGTTCTGCATATTCCTAAATTAGCCAGAAATCTGATTTCTGTAAGCAAGCTAGATGATGCAAGTGTAAAAACAGTGTTCGAGAAGGATACCTGCAAGATGGTTAGAGGAGCACTAGTATTGATGCGGGGAGTTCAGACTGGAACTCTATACAAGCTGCAAGGTAGCATTGTTGTTGATGGGTGCAATATTTTTGTGGTTCCTGAAAATGGAGAAGAAAATCTAGTGGTCTTTGGAGAGAAGACCATGTTGTTGCATCAAAGGCCTGGAGATATTGGATAGAACGGCCTTCGAATACTTGATGGTAAAGGTATGGTAGAAGGTATGAGTAATAGCTCTCTGGATTTTTATTTTTGTGAAATTGTGTATATTGGTAGCAAAATTGAGTGAGTTTCCCCTCTGATGGTAAGAGGGGGAAACAGATATTAGAGCTTGTGCACAGTGATGTGTTTGGACCTATGAAGGTTCCATCACTAGGTAAGTCTGTGTACTATGTATCATTTATAGATGACTTCTCAAGGAATACATGGATATATTTCCTTAAGATAAAATCTGAAGTCTTTGACAAGTTTAAAGAATTTAAGGCTCTAGTGGAAAACTAGATAGAGAAGAAGATAAAGGTGTTGAGGATAGATAACGACGGAGAGTCCTGTAGTAAGGAATTTGAAGAATTCTGTAAGAAGTGTGGTATAGCACAGTAGAAGACAACTCTGTATACACCTCAGAAAAATGGAATTGTAGAAAGAATGAACAAGACATTGATGGAAAGGGCAAGAAGCATGCTCAGTGGTGCCGAGTTAGGACAAGAATTCTGGGCAGAGGTAGTGGAGACAGCATGTTACCTGGTCAACAGATCACCTTCATCAACGTTAGAGGATAAGACTCCACAAGAGGTATGGACTGGTAAGAAACCCTCTCTTTCACATCTAGGGGTATTTGGATGTGATGCATATGTACATGTTCCAAAGGAGAAATGAACCAAGTTGGATAGTAAATCGGAAAAGTGCATCTTTATTGGGTATAAGGATGGTTTAAAGGGTTATAAGCTTTGGAACCCAGCAACAAGGAAGGTTGTGTACAGTCGACATGTGGTGTTCAAAGAGGTGAAAGATGTTATTAAACATGAATTCCAACCAAAGGAACCTGAGAAGATAGAGTTTGAGCTAAAGGAGGAAGAATCAGACTCTATAACAAAGGAGGAATCAGAAGATGAAGATCCACAAACTCTGGGTGTCAGAATATTAGTCCAAGAAAGAAGGTAGCCAGAAAGGTATAGTCCATCTTCTTTCTGTTCAAAATTTGCTTTATCTATTACTGATGATGATCCCAGAACTGTGAAGGAAGCAGTAGATTAAGAGGATGTAAAACTCTGGAAAGAGGCCATGGTTGATGAAGTGGCATCTTTGCACAAAAATGAGGCTTGGGATCTGGTGGAGTTTCCGACTGGAAGGAAACCCAAGGGAAGCAAATGGGTGTTCAAAAAGAAGATGAATGCGGAAGGAAAGGTGGAGAAATACAAAGCCTAGTTGGTAGAAAAAAGTTATTCCCAAGTGTCGAGAATTGATTTTGGTGATATTTTTTATCTTGTTGTCAAGGTAACTTCTATTAGATTACTTTTATTTGTTGCTGCTGCTTTTTATTTTGAGGTAGAATAGATGGATGTGAAGACAACATTTCTTCACAGGGATATGGAAGAGGAAATCTACATGAAGCAACCTAAAGGCTTTGTGGTGAAGGGTAAGAAAGAACTGGTATGCAAGTTAAAAAATTCTTTGTGTGGGTTAAAACAGTCACCAATGATGTGGTATTATAAATTTGATACATTTATACGGGGACTTGGCTTCAACAGAAGCAAAGCAGATCACTGTGTGTATTTTAAATTAATTGGTTACCGTCTTATTTATTGGTCTTGTATGTGGATGAAATGTTGCTGGTTGGAAATGACAAAGAAATTATCCAAGATTTGAAGACCCAATCGTTCTCCAAATTCTACATGAAAGATCTTGGTGTTGCAAACTATATTTTGGGCATGGAAATTAAAAGAGATTGGGCAAAGAGGAAGCTCTGGTTAAACTAGAAGAAGTATTTCGAGACAATATTGCAAAGATTTAATATGCAGGACAGTAAGCCAATGAAGGTTCCTATTCTTGTAGGTGTAAATTTATCTGCTAAACAGTGTCCCAAGACACAAGAAGAGGAAGAGGACATGTCCTGTGTTCCATGAAAGTGCAGTTAGTAGTCTGATGTATGTAATGGTCTCTACTAGACCAGACATTGCACATGCAGTGGGAGTATTGAGCAGGTTTATTTCAAAAACAGGAAAGGAGCATTGGTCTTCTGAAGCGGGTTTTCAAGTATTTGTGTGGCACTAGTTATTATGGTTTGTGCTACCAAGGAAGACCAGGATTAGACAGAGTGTTTGATATCCGTGGCTTTGTTGATGCAGACTAGGCTAGAGATATGGATTAGAGAAGATATACAAGTGGGTATGTGTTTAACCTATTTGGAGATGCAATCAGTTGGATGATTAAGAAACAATCTGTAGTGGCACTATAAACTATAGAGGCAGAATACATGGCAGCCACTCATGCAAGCAAGGAAGGAGTTTGGATGCAAAGATTGTGTTCAAGTATGGGGTTAGTACAGGGAGCTATAAGGATAGATTTTGATAGCCAAAGTGCACTTTTCTTGGCAAAGAACCCTACATACCATTCAAATACAAATCACATTGATGTTCAATATCACTTTGTGAGGGATATGATAGAAGACAAAAAGGTGTTGCTGGCAAAGGTGGACACTTTGAAGAATACCGCAGATGCATTGACAAAATATGTGAGCTCTGAGAAGTTCTCTTCATGTAGAGAAACAATGGGAATTGTAGGGTTGGATAAATGACTAAGCCCTCTTGTGGCCCCTTGTGGAAAGAAAACAACAAGTGGGAGAATGTTGGGTTGTGTTATATTCTTTCCACTACTAGCCCGCATAGTTAACCGAGGGGTTAGAGGGGGGACGGAGCCCCCCCTTCGTTGCACCGATTGCATAGCGAGGGGGCCACAGGGGGTTTGAGGGTTGTAGGTAACCCCACTCTATGGGGTCTAGGGCAGCACCCTGAAAAATTTTGGTTTTGGAACCTATGTTAGGTTGGGCAGACCCACCTATGGTTTTGTGCATGATTTTCACACATGTTTTTGGGCGCGATGGTTTTCGGTCCATGGTATTTGATTCTTTGGCATGTATAAATATGCATTGTATCATTGAAATGAATATAATGAAAAATCAAGCTGGTAGTCTTGGTTTTGGGATCCAAGGGAAAATCTCTGTGTATATGTGTTTTATGTGTTATGCTCTCGCATTGTTTATTTTATGTGTTTTAGAATTCCTATGTAGGTAATTTCTGTACGGGATTAAAACCTACAGAACCTATGTTGACAAGCCTTAATTAGTTAGGTCCATGTGAAAAAAGTAAAATTCTTTTTTTTTCCAAAACAAAGCCAATGCATGGAGTAACAAGTATGGAAAGTGGCACCTCCAAAGGCCAATAGATCAAGCATTATTTCTGAAGAAGAATGTGAATGACAATACCATTAAGTAGGCACAAGCACGAAGCTCCCAACCTCTTCCTTTAAGCACATGATAGTTTAAAAATATTTAAAATGCATGAGGAACTAGGCTTTTGTAGGTTGAAGGTTTCTAGCAATGTCGGCCACCCTCGAATAGTTGAAAAAAAATTTAACTCTCTCTCTCATCCAACATGGATAAAATGACAAAATAGGAGGGGTGATTATTTTGATGAGTGGGCCAATAGATCTATGAGGAGGTTACATAGGTGGTAAGTGGGGGCTAGCTAACACAAATCACTGAGCCTAGCACTAAACCACAAAAAGGGATAAAAAGTGGGCCTGAGCCTCACTTGTACAAAGAGATTCATTCCAAAAATGGTAAAGGAGTCCCACAGTGTTATCAAGGGTCAAGGTAACAACCACTAGGGGTCCTATAGACTACTACATAAGTGCTACAGGGTCGAGGTACTACTTTCTACATGATCTGGGTTCAATGCTATAGGATTGTCACCAATGCTACAGGATTGTCACCATTTGCTATAGGATTGGATTGAGAGGCGGAACAAGGGTCAATTTGGTGAAAATTCTCCTCCAAAACCCCAAATTCATGAAAGAGTCTCCAAGGCAAGGGTAAGTAGTGCATTCTCCTCACCTTCCCTGCATAAAACGTTGGAGAAATTGGTCAAATTTTATCTCTAGAAGAATCTTGTAGCAAATCCCTAAAATTGAATTTTTTCAAACCTTGTTATTTTCTTAATTGAAAGGCATGCTAACAGAAGGGTAAATTTGTCTTGGATGTGACATATAATTCTCCTACCTTTGATTAGAAGAAAATTGATCACTCACAGAAAATTTATTTGAAAAATCATGAAAATCCACAAAATAAGACATGGGAGGAGGATTTAATAGGAGGTAATCCACAGACTCTAAAAGAATCCATCAATACCCTCTTCTTAAGGACATCTTCACATACCACCAATGGTTGGAGGTTTTTGAGAGAATTAAAGGATATGATGATGAAATCTCCCATGAATTTTCCATGGCACTTCAACCTCAAGTGGAGGATAGTGCCACCACCATTGTGAGAGGGCTTGTCATAAATTTCAACGCATAACTCATTAGCAGGGTGACCACATTGGCTTTATGAGTTAGGTGGGGAAAGGAGGATAGAATAGAAGTGATCACAGCAAAAAGAAAAAAAATCTTCCTCCCTAAAGAAAGGCCAATTAAGGATAAAAATGGAGTTAAAAGGGAAATTTTTCCTTAACCATGGGATGAAGTAGCATACAACATCTTAAAATACATATCATAGGAGGTGTTAGAGCCTAGAATGACCTCAGGCTGAATGGAGGCAATCCTAGGATAACCACAAACCAATCTTAACCTTGTGGCTAGCTTTACCAGGTCCGGAGAGGGCTCTCTCCTTGTCAATCTTAGTTGAGATGATTGAATTAAATATGGATTTTTGGCTAGGTATAGTATCTCTAGGGTTTTTTGGTTGATTTTGATGGTTTTGTTGCTGGATCAGATGGAGCAGGCAACTTTGGGTCCAGGAAATCAAGTCAGGAATGTACGATGTTCTGTGGGTCGATGTAGGTAGGTGTTTAAGCACATGGAATTGAGTGAGATGGTAGGTCTAACACTGATGAGGAGCTGAGGAAGGCATGCAAAACTCATGAGTCCTCTTCAAACAGCTGAAAATATCAAAAACTAAATGTATTCCCAAGGCAGAGCACTATTACCAATGTATTCTACCTATCTATCTTGATTTCATTTAGTTGAGAAGAATGAATTAGATTTTGGCACACATAACACATGAGAAAAACTAATGACAGAAGGAGAAACAATGTAAAAACACATTACCACAAGAATCCCACAAAAATAGCTGCAAATCCTGGTTTATTTCCTTGCCAAACTACTGTAGAAATGTACAATGTAGCTCAGAGCATCCAAGAGAGTCCAACATTTGCTAATGACTAAAAAAATACATAATATAGACATCAAAAACCACTTATGCTATCCATCATGGGTCGAATCCAAGAAATAAGGGACTTTTACAACCATTTCCTAACAAGGAAGAAGAATATAGGCAGTGGAACAATTTGCCTCTAAAACCATGGAAACTGATTCATTGATCCCCAAATCACCTCAAGATGATGAATCTACCCTCTAAGGTAATTTTACAATTACATTTACATAGAATAGCATCATTTACAATCATAAATTCATCCATGATGGGAGAAAAAGTCAACTTGTAGAAAAATTGGGTGAAATTTGGATTTTTAGGCAAACTGGCTCTATGCATAGCGCCACTGGCCAAGTACGTAGCGCCACTTCACAGCTAATTTTGGAGGCATTCCCCTAAGCCAAATGGAGACCACGATATCTCATTGGAAAGGTCCTCCTGTATAGTTTCTGGAACATCTTGAATTTTTGCATTTGGAGGTCACTTCCCACCCTCAAAAGTGGACTCTCCCAAGGCTGCTTCTGTGTGTCCAAAAAGAGGCAAAGAGGCCATTTTTTGATGGTTTTTTGACCTTTAGGTGACCAAATTATGCTCCAAAATTGCTGAAAATTTCATGGATTGATGTTCTCATCATGATAGATCCAAATTTGCAAACCATTTCTCCAAAAAGTCTCCTAGTCAAAAGGGTAGCGCTAATGCAATTTTCTGTGTTGGAAAATTTCAAAATTTCAAAATGACAAAAACTTGCCCAGATTTGGCACAAGGCTCCCTCATTAGTTACTTTGATGGGCTAGTGAGGCTTCATCCAAGATTTTTTGCTTGTATTACTCCTTTTTTCTCCTCAAGGCCTTCCTCAATCTTTCCTTAAGCTTCCTCTCCTTATATTGCATATTTTGTTCCGGGTCATATAGTGATAGGCCATGTGGCAAAGCATCTTCTTGTCTCTATTGGCCTTCTCAAGCAGCCCCTCAAGGTGTATGTTGACCCTTTCAAGCCAAGTTTCTCAGTCATTTTCAATCTCTTGCTCAATGGAGGTCATCTTGACCTTTGCCTTCTTTGCCTTTTGCCAGTTTTCCTTGATCATTTGCAACTCCATGACGACTTGCTTGTTGGTCAATTATTTGTTTTCTTGCTCTAAATAATTGATGATCCACTTTGCCCTCTCTAAATTGACTAACGAGGCTTGTATATCAGCCTCTTCCTCCTTGATGATCATGTCTTTAGTTATCTTTGTACCTTGAGTTTCCAAATCAATGACGTCAACTCCTTTTGTTTCCTCATGATCAACAAGGTCAAAATCTCTCTCTTGCCCATCATTAGGACCTTTATCATGCATTTTTCCCTTGCTTTTAGCTCTGCCCTTGCTATGTTGCCCAACCCGTACCTGTTTAGCTGAAGATGAAGGCAAAGCCCCTTCCACTCCTTGTGGAGATAGCATTTGTCTGCGGCCTATAGATGAAGGAAAGACCCCTTCCACACCTTGTATAGATAATACTCACCTGGAAGTTGCAAAAAGTTTCCTAGTGCCCCTTTCATATGTCACAAACACTAGCACTCCCACAATTTTAGTCCCTTGGACCTTTTTTTGTCCTGAAGGTCCACCTTCTTCTTGAGGCACTAATGAAAATACTTGAGGGCTTTTGAACATTTCATGAGAAATGAAGGTCTCCCATGGTATGTTAATCAGGTTCAGCTGATGTAAAACAATGATTTTAATCACAGAGAAGTGGTAGATGTTGGTTAGCTATTGGGGGTGTGATTTCTTTTTTACAATGAATGCCATCTTCTCTATGTTTCTGAATATGAAGTAGGGGATATTCATCATTCTCACCCTAGTGAAATGCATCAGCAATCTAATGTGGTAGGCATACAGTCAGGAGAAACTACCTTCACAAATAAAGTACTTGATGATGATCTTCATTAATGGAGCAAACCTATCCTCCAAGAACTTAAAGGGGAATACTCTGTTGAGTTTGTTATGATATTTAGCCTTGATGTAAGGCTCATAGTACTCCCTGTCAATGTACTGACCTTTGTTCCACTTTTCACCCACATTTGGAATACTTGTAGCATTTGAAATGATAGCTAGTGACAAAGTGAATGTGACTCCAGCAAGGTTTACCTCATTGTTGTCCTCCAAATGTGTCACAAACAACCTTGCTAATTCATGATGGGATTTAACCCTTTCCACCATTTCACAGAAACTGAAACATGACTGATGTTTGAAACGGGAAGGGAAAATGGGGAGGCTTGCAGTTCCCTCAAACTGGTGGGCTCCTCTCTGATATGTTTTCCTCCCTTATGAGGCCTTATGCCCTGTGTGTCTCTCTCCCTGGAAATTTCACTATGGGTTTCTTCCTCCATTTCATACTCACTGTCCATCTCCATTGTTGTACAGTTTTTTCTCTTTGTGGTGAATGAAGAGTGGTGGATTGGTGGATTGGTGAGATGAGTATGAAGAGATTTGAAATAAGAAAATAGGTGAGGGTGAACAAGAATGGGAAAGGGACGTAGGCGGTGAGTAGGTTTAGTGAATAATGTAGGGTTTGCAATGTATGTGTATAGGGTTTGGGAATTAGGGAAAATTTTAGGGAATTATGTATGGGAGGATGGAATTTAGGGAAACAGTAAAAATGATATAGAGCAGTAGTAACGAGTGTATTTTCTAAAATATATGAGATATTTTAGTGAAAATTAGGGTTTGATGTTTTTGAGAGACAACACAACCCAAAACTGATGCAACAATTCTTTTTAGCAAGAATAGTGACGTTACTTACTTGCAATGGAGGAATTTGGGAGTTTTGAGGCGATTTGATGAAATTTGCAACTGTTTGTAGGCCAACTACCAGGTGCGTAGTGCACTCTCCCAGGTGTGTAGCACTGGTTTGGTGCGTAGCGGGAGTTCAATTTTACACTACAGAAATCACTCAGGTGCGTAGTGCCAGTTCTATGTGTAGCGCCGGACTTTGGTGCGTAGCGCCGGACTTTGGTGCGTAGCACCTTTTTGCATGACACTTTTGAAGGCCTTACCTATGTCCAAATTAGGTGCAGGACATCTATTTGGAAAGCTTGACGAGTCTACTTTTCATCACATCTTGAATTTTTCAATTTGGAGTTCACTTGCCTTGGAAAAAGTCCAGACTCCCAAGACTAGTAAAAATGTGCAGAATGAGGCTGCCTAAATGCAGAGTGTTGTTGCAGTAAACGTTTGAAGGTCTTTCTCAACTCCGAATTGAGCTTATGATAGATCATTGGGAATATATTTTTGTCTACTTATCATTTGACTCATCAAGAAAGTCATTTGGTCATTCCATCTAGGAGAAAAATTGATATTACCAAGGTCACTCCAAAGGTGCATCAACTCTCTTGTAGCGACTGTATTTTTGACATTTCTCTGAAACTATGACACCTGTGTAAAAAGTGAAGGAAGTTCTTCTTCCTTGGCCTATTGTGGACAAAAATCCCTCTCACATTTTTCAAATTCATTTTTTCTTGCTCAGAAACAAAAACCCTAGGAGATGAAAATGAGCCTTACCTGAGCACAACTGAAGCACAAAAAAAAGTGAAAATGACCCATTAGAACATGAAATAATGATGACAACTCTTTTAATGATGGTACACTCAATCGAATGGTGACATGGACTGACATTAGGAAAAATTTGAAAGGAGTGAAAACAAATCCTAGACCTAATACCCAGTGACCAAATTTTACTTGAAGACTTACTGAAATGACAAAATTTGACTTTGAAACCCTAAGACCACTTTCTAAGAGCATGTTTGATCACTAGTGGAAGGCTTCAAATATTGACACTAACATTGGCTCCATTGGGGATGGTAGCTCCTTGGAGGTGCCAAGAACACCATAGACCTAGTAGCCTTATCCATTGAGCATGGAGTCAAAAACTCAAACTGAAATTCAAGACTAAAAACCAACGACTTGATGATACAAACTGACTCTGAAACTAACTTGAAATTGACAAAAGAATTGAGTCAAGACTTACTTAACTGAATCATAGTACTTACAAATATTTTTAATGGCAACAAACCATCGAGATTTGAGGACTTCAAATCATGATGACAACCACCTACCTACCGCATGAAATATGTACAATCATGTGAAGTGGACCTTCCAATGTAGCCAATCCAGCAGATGGCTACTTACTGAAATTCTACTCTCACTTTCCCCAAGCAGGTAGAATGATGTACATGTAGGCAACTCACAATAACAACTAAAACCAATGCTTATGCTAATGAACCAGGCAACATTCATCTTCTCTAATGCTTGCAACATAATGTCGAAGGGATCTTGAAAATCCTAAAGCACAAGTTTGTCTTGAGATCCAGCAGCAAAAACACAAGTACCTTCATTCTGATCTGAAAGAACAGTTGGTTGCTGATTGGTAGGAAGGCATAGAGAAGTATAAGCTTCTGCTATCTAAGAGTTGGCTATAAATTCCTCGAGCATGAGAAATTCTAACTCGATTTTTGGCATATTGTCTCTCTCAGGCTCATATTCCTCAATTTCATAGTCTAAGCCAACCTTAAACAGAAAAAATTCTTCAATAATATCAAATATGACAGCCCTATCATCTTCATGAAAGAAAACAATATCTATTTGCTGATTTACAAATCTAATTTCAAGGTTGTCCTCATTTAAACTCAAATTTTCATTTTCAAAAGTGGAAGAAGTTTCACTAACACCTTCTTGACTATGTGAACACTGCAAACCTGCATTAGCTTGGGCTATAACATGACCTTTCAAGAGTTTATCTATCTCATATTTAGATTGTAGAAATTTCATGATTAATATGATACTTATTCACAGAGATTATCTTGATTATACACTATTTGCAGAATCATGCATAATACATAACCTCCTCTATGTTGATCATCAATTTATCAGTATTCAAAAACATACACATGTGCACATTGAAGCATCAATCACACATATCAACACAGTATGTACCCGGGGAAAGCATAAAGCTGAAAACCCCACAACTATCTATATATTATATTGATTGAGACCATGTAACAGTACACAGTACACTACTAGCTCCACCTGTTACACACAATATAGCATAGATCTGAATCAATCACTAGCTCAAATCACCTCCGTTGCTTGCCTACCTCCACTGTGCAATCCTACATAGAGAATAAAACGAGAATAAATCTCCAAACTCGTATTTCCCTTGTGTATACCACGCAATCCTCATTGGCAATACTCAATCCATTGATTGTGCAAATCACATGCACAACTATAGTCACAACTGACAGCTATCTTGTCCTTTCACTCATCTCTAACACTTGTCTCCACTGAACTTTCCATGCACTAAGTTAACTGATGTATTCCTCAGTTGATTTATGAGTTAATAATTAGTGAATTAATTAATAACTAATTCACACCACTCATCACTTAGTCTATTGATCAGTTAAACTAAATACAACTAGTTCAACTCAGTCAAACTAAACACAACTCCATCAACTCCTCAATCAACTCTACAGAACTCAATCACTGAAGTCCTAACTGAAGTCCTCCATGAAATAGCTCAAGTAACCCATAGGAAACACGTATTTCCTTCTAGCAGCTGCATGTGCCACATCTGTAGCTCGGACTGAAGTGCTCCAAGAGGATAAGATAATGTTTATAGTCCAAATATTATTAAGAGCTAATAATATTCTACTGTTCTATTTTTAGCCTAGCAGTCTAAAAATAGACTCCACCCATATGTCTAAAAATAGAGGTCCATCTATTTTTACCAACATGACCAATCATCCATAAATAGAATCCTGCAACTCATAGACCATGATCCATATGTCTAAAAATAGACATAGTCTAAAAATAGATTTTGCGCCAAAAATAGCCTGCGGGACCACTTAGTGAAGGCAACTTCTTTTTACTAAGCTCCATCATCTTGTTGCATTCTCAACACAGATAGAGGAGAGAGTACTTTTTGTTTTCTACAGTAATTGTCTTCTTTAATTTCAAGCAAAGGAGTATATAAATTTTCCTCAGACTGCTCATTCATTTCATATGATTCTTGTTGATTATCAAGATACAAAATTCCTTCATCTTCAAGAAAAGAAGGAGCTACGGTATCCTGACTATGAACTTGTGTAACTCTTTGAGACTGTTTTTGAAGGGAAGAATCAAAGAAGGCTTTAGTGATTTCTTCATTATCGCGTTCTGAATCTTCTTCATCATCACGATCTGAATCTAGATCTGGAATAGCCAACTTGACTTTATCACAATCTGAAATTGGAACTTGATTTTCCTGCATACTATCTTCTGTTATGATCAGATCTGAAATAAGACCTTGTCCTCCATCATTTTCTATTGTACTAAGATCTTGAACCTGCTGCAAATTTTCCTAGGCATCTTGACAAGTATTCTCTAAGCTCTCTTTATGCTGCTAAAATGGATTATCATATAGGACTTCCATGATCTCATCATCCATGAAGTCATCATCTTCATAAATTATCTCAAGATTTTCAATAAAACTATAAACATGTTTGCAACAGTTCTGAACTAATATTAAGGATGGATAAGATTCTTTATACCTTTCAAAGAACATGGTATGAAAATATTTTAAATAGTAAATAAAAGCAGGCAGTAAGCTTTCATACCAAGATCGGGCTTCACCTTCCAGAGTGGCCATGAATATCTTCATAAAACAATCTTCAGGAAAATCCACCTTCAACTTGTGAATATGCATGTGAAATATAACCAAATGTAAAGAAGCATCATTCCTATCATCATCTTTAAACGTAGGAAAATTCCTTTGCCAATCTACCTTAGGAATTTTATTTGGGAAACCTGGAACATGATCTCAACTCATGGGAGCATATCTTCGGGAAAAAAAATCCATTTTGATAACAATGAATTCGCCAAGAAATTCTTCATGCTACTGGTTCTTGAAGAATGGAGTTTCCAAAACAATTTTGAACCTTCGGACTTTTCGACACTGGAGTCGCCAGGTGAATGATTTCAGGCTTCCAGTGTCTAATCATTGTCCACCATGAACAATAAGATCTAAACTTGATAAATTTTACTGAGGAACATAAAACTACATTCCCCACTATGGTTGCCACTATGTTAGAGCCTAGATTGACCTCAAGTTGAAGGGAGGCAATCCTATGATAACCACAAGCCAAGCTTAACCTGGTAGCTAGCCCTACCAGGTCAGGAGAGGGATCTCTTCTTGTCAATCTCAGTTGAGATGACTAAATTAAATATGGATTTTAGGCCAGGTATAGTAGCTCTAGTGTTTTTTGGTTGATTTTGATGGTTTTGTTGCTGGATTAGATGGAGCAGGCAGCTTTGGGTCCGGGAAATCAAGTCAACAATGCAGGTTGTTCTGTGGGGCGAGGTAGGTAGGTGTTTAAGCACTTGGAATTGAGTGATATGGTAGGTTTAAGACTGATTAGGATCTGAGGAGCACATGCAAAACTCATGAGTCCTCTTCAAACAACTGAAAACATCAAAAACTAAATGTATTCCCAAGGCAGAGCATTGTTACCAATGTATTCTACCTATCTATCTTGATTTCACTTAGTTGAGAAGAATGAATTAGATTTTGGCACACATAACACATGAGAAAACTAAGGACAGAAGGAGAAATAATGAAAAAACACATTACCACAAGAATCCCACAAAAATAGCTGCAAATCCTAGTTTATTTCCTTGCCAAATTGTTGTAGAGATGTACAATGTAGCTCAGAGCGTCCAAGAGAGTCCAACCTTTGCTAATGACTGAAAGAATACATAACATAGATATAAAAACCACCTATGCTAGCCATTAGGGGTCGAATCCAATAGATAAGGGATTGTTATAACCATTTCCCAACAAGGAACAAGAATATAGGCAGTGGAACAGCTTGCCTCTATAACCATGGAAACTGATTCATTGACCCCCAAACCACCTCAAAATGATGAATCCACCCTCTAAGGTCATTTTACAATTACATTTACATAGCATAGCATCATTTACAATCATAAATTCATCCATGATGGGAGAAAAAGTCAACTTGTAGAAAAATTGGGCGCAATTTGGATTTTTAGGCAAACTGGCTCTATGCATAGCGCCACTGGCTAGGTGTGTAGTGCCACTTCACAACTGATTCTGGAGGCCTTCCCCTTAGAAAAATTGAGCCCACAATATCTCATTGGAAAGGTCTTCCTGTATCATTTCTGGAACATCTTGAATTTTTGCATTTGGAGATCATTTGCCCCCTCAAAAGTGGAATCTCCCAAGGCTACTTCTGTGTGTCCAAAAAGAGGTAGAGAGGTCATTGTTTGATGGTTTTTTGACCTTTAGATGACCACGTTTTGCTCCAAAATTGCTGAAAATTTCAAGGATTGACGTTTTCATCATGATTGATCCAAATATGCAAACCATTTCTCCAAAAAGTCTCCCACTCAAAAGCCCCTAATGCAATTTTTTGTGTTGGAAAATTTCAAATTTTCAAAATGACAAAAAGTCACCAAAACTTGCCTAGATTTGGCACAAGGCTCCCTAATTAGTTACTTTGATGGGCTAGTGAGGCTTCAGCCAAGATTTTTAGCTTGTCTTGCTCCTTTTTTCTCCTCAAGACCTTCCTCAACCTTGCCTTAAGCTTCCTTATCCTTATATTGCATATTTTGTTCCGGGTTATATAGTGATAGGCCATGTGGCAAAGCATCTTCTTGTCTCTATTGGCCTTCTCAAGCAGCCCCTCAAGGTGTATGTTGACCCTTTCAAGCCAAATTTCCTGGTCATTCTCAATCTCTTGCTCAATGGAGGTCATCTTGACCTTTGCCTTCTTTTCCTTTTGCCAGTTTTCCTTAATCATTTGCAACTCCATGAGGACTTGCTTGTTGGACAATTGTTTGTTTTCTTGCTCTAGATAATTGATGATCCACTTTGCCCTCTCTAAATTGACTGGCAAGGCTTGTATATCAACCTCTTTCTCCTTGATGATCATGTCTTTAGTTATCTTTGTACCTTGAGTTTTCAAATCAATGACATCAACTCCTTGTGTTTCCTAATGATCAACAAGGTCAAAATCTCTCTCTTGCCCATCACTAGGATCTTTGTCATGCAACTTTCCCTTGCTTTTAGCTTTTCCCTTGTTGTGCTGCCCAAGCTGTACCTGTTTAGCTGAAGATGAAGGCAAAACCCCTTCCACTCCTTATGGAGATAGCATTTGCTTGTGGCCTCTAGATGAAGGCGAGACCCCTTCCACACCTTTTGGAGATAATGCTCGTCTGGTAGCTGCAAAAAGTTTCCTAGTGCCCCTTTCATATGTCACAAACACTGGCACTCCCACAAATTCAGTCTCTTGGACCTTTTGCTATCCTGAAGGTCCACCTTCTTCTTGAGGCACTGATGAAAATACTTGAGGGATTTTGAACATTTCATGAGAAATGAAGGTCTCCCATGGTATGTTAAGCAGGTTCAACTGATGTCAAACAATGATTTTAATCATAGAGAAGTGGTAGATGCTAGTTATCTACTGGGGCTATGATTTCTTTTTTACAATGAATGCCATCTTCTCTATGTTTCTGAATATGAAGTAGGGGATATTCATCATTCTCACCCTAGTGAAATGCATCAGCAATTTATTGTGGTAAGCATACAGTCAGGAGAACCTACCTTCACATGTAAAGTACTTGATGATGATATTCATTAATGGAGCAAACCTATCCTCCAAGAACTTAAAGGGGAATACTCTGCTGAGTTTGTTATGATATTTAGCCTTGATGTAAGGCTTATAGTACTCCCTATCAATGTACTGACCTTTGTTCCAATTTTCACCCACATTTGGAATACCTGTAGCCTCTGAAATGACAGCTGGTGACAAAGTGAATGTGACTCCAATAAGGTTTACCTCATTGTTTTCCTCCAAATGTGTCACAAACAACATTGCTAATTCATGATGTGATTTAACCATTTCCACCATTTCACAGAAACTGAAACATGACTAATGTCTGAAACGGGAAAGGGGAAATGGGTAGGCTTGCAGTTCCCTCAAACTGGTGGGCTCCTCTCCGATATGTTTTCCTCCCTTATGAGGCCTTCTTCCCTATGTGTCTCTCTCCCTAGAACTGTCACTATGGTTTTCTTCCTCCATTTCATACTCATTGTCCATCTCCATTGTTGTACAGTTGTTTCTCTTTGTGGTGAATGAAGCGTGGTGGATTGTTTGGATTGGTGAGATGAGTATGAAGAGACTTGAAATAGGAAAATAGGTGAGGGTGAACAAGAATGGGAAAGGGATGTAGGCTGTGAGTAGATTTAGTGAATAATGTAGGGTTTGGGATGTATGTGTATAGGGTTTGGGAATTAGGGAAAAAGTTTAGGGAATTATGTATGGGAGGATGGAATTTAGGGAAACAGTAAAAATGATATAGGACAACAGTAATTAGTGTAATTTTTACAACATATGAGATAGTTTAGTGACAATTAGGGTTTGATGTTTTTGAGAGACAACACAACCTAAAAATGATGCAACAATTCCTTTTAGCAAGAATAGTGTTGTTACTTACTTACAATGGAGGAATTTGGGAGTTTTGAGGTGATTTGATGAAATTTGCAACTATTTGTAGCCCAACTCTCAGGTGCGTAGTGCACTCTCCCAAGTGTGTAGTGTTGGTTTGGTGTGTAGCACCAATTCAATTTTACACTGCAGAAATCACCCAGGTGCATAGCGCCAGTTCTATGCGTAGCATCGGACTTTGGTGTGTAGCACCTTTTTGTAGGAAACTTTTGAAGGCCTTTCTGGTGTCCAAATTGGGCATGGGATAGCTCTTTAGAAAACGTGTCGAGTCTACTTTCTAGAACATCTTGAAATTTTTAATTTTGAGTTCATTTGCCCTATCAAAAGTCCAATCTCCCAAGGCTGGTCAAAATGTGCAGAATGAGGCTGCCTAAATGCAGAGTGTTGTTTCAGTCAACTTTTGAAGGTCTTACTCAACTTCAAATTAAGCCCATGATAGCTCATTGGAAAATTATTTATGTCTACTTATCGTTTGTCTCATCAAGAAAGTCGGTCATTTCAGCTAGGAGAAAATTTGATTTTACCAAGGTCACTCCAGAGGTGCAGCAACTCTCTTGTAATGACTGTATTTTTAACATTTCTCTAAAACCACGAAACTTGTGTAAAAAGTGAAGGATGTTCTTCATCATTGGCCTATTGTGTACAAAAACCTCTCTCACATTTTCCAAATTCATTTTTCTTAGAAACAAAAACCCTAGGAGAGGGAAATGAGCCTTACCTAAACACAATTGAAGCACAAACAAGGTGTAAAATGACCCATTAGAACATGAAATAATGATGAAAACTCTTTTAATGATGGTACACTCATTAAAATGGTGACATGGACCAACATTTGGAAAAATTTGAAAGGAGTGAAAACAAATCCTAGACCTTATACCCAGTGACCAAATCTTTACTTGAAGACTCACTGAAATGACAAAATTTGACTTTCACACCCTAAGACCACTTTGTAAGAGCATGTTTGATCGCTGGTGGAAGGCTTCAAAGACTGACACTAACATTGGCTCCATTGGGGATGGTAGCTCCTTAGAGGTGTCAAGAACACCATAGACCTAGTAGCCTTATCCATTGAGTATGGAGGCAAAAACTCAAACTGAAATGCGAGACTAAAAACAGATGACTTGACAACACAAACTGACTCTGAAACCAACTTGAAATTGACTGAAAAGTTGACTCAAGACTTACTTAACTGAAACAAGTACTTACAAAGCTTTTTAATGGCAGTAGACCATCGAGATTTGAGGGCTTCAAATAATGATGACAACCACCTACCTACCTCATGAAATATGTACAATCATGTGAAGTGGGCCTTCCAATGTAACCAATCCAACAGATGGTTACTTACTGAAATCCTACTCTCACTTTCCCTGAACAAGTAGAACGATGTACATGTAGACAACTCACAATAACAACTGAAACCAAGGCTTATGCTAACGAACTGGGCAACATTCATCTTCTCTAATGCTTGCAAAAGAATGCCGAAGGGATCTTGAAAATCCTGAAGCACTAGCTTGTCTTGAGATCTAGCAGCAAAAATACAAGTACCTAATCTGAAAGAACAATTGGTTTCTAATTGATAGGAAGGCATAGAGAAGTATAAGCTTCTGCTATCTAAGTGTTGGCTGTAAATTCCTCGATCATGAGAAATTCTAACTCAATTTTTGGCATAGTGTCTCTCTCGGGCTCATACTCCTCAATTTCATAGTCTAAGCCAATCTTAAACAAAAAATATTCTTTAAGATTATCAAACAGGACAGCCCTATCATCTTCATGAAAGAAAACAATATCTCTTCGCTGAACTACAAATCTAATTTCAAGATTGTCCTCATTTAAACTCAGATTTTCATTTTCAAAAGTGGAAGAAGTTTCACTAACACCTTCTTGACTATGTGAACACTGCAAACTTGCAATAGCTTGGGCTATAACATGACCTTTCAAGAATTGATCTATCTCATCTTCAGATAGAGGAGAGAGTACTTTTTGTTTTCTACAGTAATTGTCTTCTTTAATTTCAAGCAAAGGAGTATATAAATTTTCCTCACGCTGCTGATTCACTTCATATGATTCCTGTTGACTATCAAGATACAAAATTCCTTCATCTTCAAGCAAAGAAGAAGCTACGGTATCTTGACTATGAACATGTGTAACTCTTTGAGACTATTTTTGAAGGGAGGAATCGAAGAAGGCCTCAATGATTTCTTCATCATCACGATCTGAATCTAGATCTGGAATAGCCAACTTGACTTTATCACAATCTGAAATTGGAACTTGTTTTTCCTGCATACTATCTTCTATTATGATCAGACCTAAAATAAGACCTTGTCCTCCATCATTTTCAATTGTACTAAGATCTTGAACCTGCTGCAAATTTTCCTGAGCATCTTGACAAGTATCCTCTAAGCTCTCTTTATGCTGCTGAAATGGATTTTCATGCAGGGCTTCCATGATATCATCATCCATGAAGTCATCATCTTTATAAATTCTCTCAAGATTTTCAATAAAACTATAAACATGTTTGCAAATTTTCTAAACTAATATTAAGGATGGATAAGATTATGTATACCTTTCAAAGAACATGGTATGAAACTCTTTTAAACAGTAAATACAAGCAAGCGGAAAACTTTCATACCAAGATCGGGCTTCACCTTCCAGAGTGTCCATGAATATCTTCATCAAGAAATCTTCAGGAAAATCCACCTTCAACTTGCGAATATGCATGTGAAATCTAACCAGATGTAAAGCAGCAACATTCCTCTCATCATCTTCAAACGTAGGCAAATTCCTTTGCCATTCTACCTTAGGAATTTTATTTGGGAAACCTGGAATGTAATCTCAGCTCATGGGAGCATACCTTCGAGCAAACAAATCCATTTTGATAACAATGAATTCACCAAGAAATTCTTCAAGCTACTGGTTCTTGAAGAGTGGATTTTCCATAACAATTCTGAACCTTGGGATTTTTCGACACTAGAGTCGCCAGGTGAATGATTTCAGCCTTCCGGTGTCTGATCATTGTCCACTATCAACAATCAGATCTAAACTTGATACATTTTGTTGAGGAACATAAAACTACGTTCCCCGGTATGGTCGCCACTATGTTAGAGCCTAGATTGACCTCATGCTGAAGGGAGGCAATCTTAGGATAACCACAAACCAAGCTTAACCTGGTAGCTAGCCATACTAGGTTGGGAGAGGGCTCTCTCCTTGTCAATCTCAGTTGAGATGACTGAATTAAATATGGAGTTTAGGCTAGGTATAGTAGCTCTAGTGTTTTTTAGTTGATTTTGATGGTTTTGTTGTTGGATCAGATGGAGCAGGCAGCTTTAGGTCCGGGAAATCATGATAGGAATGCAGGGTGTTCTATGGAGCAAGGTAGTTAGGTGTTTAAGCACTTGGAATTGAGTGAGATGGTATGTCTAAGACTGATGAGGAGCTGAGGAGGGCATGCAAAACTCATGAGTCCTCTTCAAACAACTGAAAACATAAAAAACTAAATGTATTCCCAAGGCAGAGCACTATTACCAATGTATTCTACCTATCTATCTTGATTTCATTTAGTTGAGAAGAATGAATTATATTTTGGCACACATAACACATGAGAAAATCTAATGACAGAAGGAGAAATAATGCAAAAACACATTACCACAATAATCCCACAAAAATAGCTACAAATCCTGGTTTATTTCCTTGCCAAACTGTTGTAGAGATGTACAATGTAGCTCAGAGCATCCAAGAGAGTCCAACCTTTGCTAATGACTGAAAAAATACATAATATAGACATAAAAACCACCTATGATAGCCATCAGGGGTTGATTCCAAGAGATAAGGGATTGTTACAACCATTTCCCAACAAGGAAGAAGAATATAGGCAGTGGAACAGCTTGCCTCTAAAACCATGGAAACTGATTCATTGACCCCCAAACCACCTCAAAATGATGAATCTACCCTCTAAGGTCATTTTAAAATTACATTTACATAGAATAGCATCATTTACAATCATAAATTCATCCATGATTGGAGAAAAGTCAACTTGTAGAAAAACTGGGTGAAATTTGGATGTTTAGGCAAACTGGCTCTATGCATAGTGCCACTGGCCAAGTGCGTAGTGCCACTTCATAGCTGATTTTGGAGACCTTCCCCTTAGCAAAATTGATCCCAAGATATCTCATTGGAAAGGTATTCCTATATAGTTTCTGGAACATCTTTCATTTTTGCATTTGGAGGTCATTTCCCCCCTCAAAAGTGGAAGATCCCAAGGCTACTTCTGTGTGTCCAAAAAGAGGCAGAGAGGCCATTGTTCGATGGTTGTTTGACCTTTAGGTGTCCAAGTTTTTCTCCAAAATTGTTGAAAATTTTAGGGATTGATGTTCTCATCATGAGGGATCCAAATATTCAAACCATTTCTCCAAAAAGTCTCCCAGTCAAAAGCGTAGCGCCAATGCAATTTTCTATGTTGGAAAATTTCAAAATTTCAAAATGACAAAAACTCACCAAAACTTCCCAGATTTGGCACAAGACTCCCTCATTAGTTATTTTGATGGGCTAGTGAGGCTTCAGCCAAGATTTTTAGCTTGTCTTTCTCCTTTTTTCTCCTCAAGGCCTTCGTCAACCTTTCCTTAAGCTTCCCCATCCTTATATTGCATATTTTGTTCCAGGTCATATAGTGATAGGCCGTGTGGCAAACCATCTTCTTGTCTCTATTGGCCTTCTAAAGCAGCCCCTCAAGGTGTATGTTGACCCTTTCAAGCCAAGTTTCTTGGTCATTCTCAATCGCTTGATTAATGGAGGTCATCTTGACCTTTGCTTTCTTTGCCTTTTGTCAATTTTCCTTGATCATTTGCAACTCCATGGGGACTTGCTTGTCAGTCAATTGTTTTCTTTCTTGCTCTAGATAACTGGTGATCCACTTTTCCCTCTCTAAATTGACTAACGAGACTTGTATATCAGCCTCTTGCTCCTTGATGATCATGTCTTTAGTTATCTTTGTACCTTGAGTTTCCAAATCAATGACATCAACTCCTTGTGTTTCCTCACGATCAACAAGGTCAAAATCTCTCTCTTGCCCATCACTAGGATCTTTCTCATGCATTTTTCCCTTTCTTTTAGCTTTGCCCTTGCTCTACTACCCAGCCTGTACTTGTTTAGCTAAATATGAAGGCAAATCCCCTTCCACTCCTTGTGGAGATAGCATTTGTCTGTCGCCTGTAAATGAAGGCGAGACCCCTTCCACACCTTGTGGAGATAATACTCACCTGGAAGCTGCAAAAAGTTTCCTAGTGCCCCTTTCATATGTCACGAACACTAGCATTCCCACAGTTTCAGTCTCTTGGACCTTTCACTGTCCTGATGGTCCACCTTATTCTTAAGGCACTGATGAAAAGACATGAGGGCTTTTGAACATTTCATGAGAAATGAAGGTCTCCCATGGTATGTTAAGTAGGTTCAGCTGATGTAAAATAATGATTTTAATCACAGAGAAGTGGTAGATGTTGGTTAGTTGTTGGGGGTATGATTTCTTTTTTACAATGAATGCCATCTTCCCTATGTTTCTGAATATGAAGTAGGGGATATTCATCATTCTCACCCTAGTGAAATGCATCAGCAATCTAATGTGGTAGGCATACAGTTGGGAGAACCTATCTTCACATGTAAAGTACTTGATGATGATATTCATTAATGGAGCAAACCTGTCCTCCAAGAACTTAAAGGGGAATACTCTGCTAAGTTTGTTATGATATTTAGCCTTGATGTAAGGCTCATAGTACTCCCTATCAATGTACTGACATTTGTTCCACTTTTCACCCACATTTGGAATACCCGTATCCTCTGAAATGATAGTTGGTGACAAAGTGAATGTTATTCTAGCAAGGTTTACCTCATTTTTGTCCTCCAAATGTGTCACAAACAACCTTGCTAATTCATGATGGGATTTAACCCTTTCCACCATTTCATAGAAACTGAAACATGACTAATGTCTGAAACAGGAAAGGGCAAATGGGCAGGCTTGCAATTCCCTCAAACTGGTGGGCTCCTCTGTGATATGTTTTCCTCCCTTATGAGGCCTTTTTCCCTATGTGTTTCTCTCCCTGGAACTGTCACTATGGGTTTCTTCCCCCATTTCATACTCACTATCCATCTCCATTGTTGTATAGCTGTTTCTCTTTGTGGTGAATGAAGAGTGGTGAATTAGTGGATTGGTGAGATGAGTATGAAGAGATTTGAAATAGGAAAATAGGTGAGGGTGAACAAGAATGGGAAAGGGATGTAGGTTATGAGTAGGTTTAGTGAATAGCGTAGGGTTTGGGATGTATGTGTATAGGGTTTGGGAATTTGGGAAAAGTTTAGGGAATTATGTATGGCAGGATGGAATTTAGGGAAATAGTCAAAATGATATAGGACAGCAGTAATGAGTGTATTTTTTACAATATATGAGATAGTTTAGTGACAATTAGGGTTTGATGCTTTTGAGAGACAACACAACCCAAAATTGATGCAACAATTGTTTTAGCAAGAATAGTGATGTTACTTACTTGCAATGGAGGAATTTGGGAGTTTTGAGGCAATTTGATGAAATTTGCAACTGTTTGTAGCCCAACTGCTAGGTGCATAGTGCACTCTCCCAGGAGTGTAACATCGGTTTGGAGCGTGGCGCCAGTACAATTTTACACTGCAGAAATCGCCCAGGTGTGTAGCACTAGTTCTATGCGTAGCACCGGACTTTGGTGCATAGCGCCTCTTTGAAGGACACTTTTGAAGACCCAAATTAGCTTTGGAATATCTCTTTGGAAATCTTATCCAATCTACTTTCTAGAACATCTTGAATTTTTCAATTTGGAGTTCATTTTCCCTGTCAAAAGTCCAATCTCCCAAGATTGGTCAAAATGTGTAGAATGAGGCTGCCTAAATGCAGAGTGATGTTGCAGTCAACTTTTGGAGTTCTTCCTCAACTCTAAATTGAGCTCATGATATCACATTGGAAATATATTTTTGTCTACTTATCATTTGACTCATCAAGAAGGTCATTTGATCATTCCATCTAGGAGAAAAATTGATTTTACCAAGGTCACTGTAGAGGTGCAGCAACTCTCTTGCAGCAACTGTATTTTTGACATTTCCCTAAAACCATGACACCTTTGTAAAAAGTGAAGGATTTTCTTCTTCCTTGGCCTATTGTGGACAAAAACCTCTCTCACTTTTTCCGAATTCATTTTTTCTTGCTCAAAAACAAAAACCCTAGGAGAGGGAAATGCGCCTTACCTGAGCACAACTGAAGCACAAACAAGATGTAAAATGACCCATTGGAACATGAAATAATGATGACAACTCTTTTAATGATGGTATACTCATTCAAATGGGGACATGGACCTACATTTGGAAAACTTTGAAAGGAGTGAAAACAAATCCTAGACCTAATACCCAGTGACCAAATTTTACTTGAAGACTCACTGAAATGACAAAATTTGACTTTCACACCCTAAGACCACTTTGTAAGAGCATGTTTGATCGCTGGTGGAAGGCTTCAAAGACTGACACTAACAAGAGGGAAGGCTTAATGTTGTTTATGCCTATCATCTTAGGCAACTCTATGGGTTGAGGTTCTATGACAAATTTTTTATCCCAAGTAGATTTAGTATCCCCCATTTCCTTCTTCATTCCATAGTGGAAATTAACCAAAGATTGAAAGAAGGGAAGCATCAATTCATTTCTCATCATGGGCTCATAAGCCTCATTATCAATGATGCTTCGAGTCATGTCAATAACCCTGTGTCTTGGGTAGAGTTTGTAGACATGGACAAGGAGGCCTTCATTGAAATTCAAGCCTTGGCTCTGCTAGAACATGAAGAGGCCACAAAACATAGCTTTGTTAGAGAAGAGAAGAAGAAATAAAAGGGAGTGAAGAAGAAAATAAATAAGAGAAATAAAAGGAAACAAAAGATACCCTTATGGATCCTCCTAGGCCTCAGAATAAGAGGAAATAGGAAGAATAAGTAATCCTTTCAGAGGGAAGCATTGAACAAGAGGTCAATGCCAGCTTGAAAGCCTTTAGCACACCAATCAAAATCAAAAAGGGGTAGTCCAAGTAAAGTCCCTTGTATGTCAAAAGGAGTATGAGTACTAGGATCAAGCAACGGAAGCCTCAGCCTTCCATTACTACTCCCATCACCATTGAAAGATCAATTAGTCACCAAGAGGGGGAGTTTGAGAAAGATCAAAATAAAATTGAGGAAGTAACCTCCATCGCAACTAAAGGGAAAAAACCCCAAACCTCACTAAGAATCCCAAACACCAGGGGGGCTAAAATTAGGTAGCTACAAGAAGAATTTTCCCTACTACAGGAAATCAAGGTAGTGTTATGGGAAGAGGAAGGACTTTTATATGATAGGATAACAATGCTACATGAGATTAACACAACACCTCAAGAGGGAGGAGAAGGCCCACAGAAGCTGTTGAATCCAAATCCTCATCCAGATCTTGGATCCTACTATAAATTTCATGAAAAAGGAAAAATCAGCCCCATTAAACTTGCAGTCCCCATCCTACTTGAGCTAGACAGAGAAAAAAGTTGAACCCATCAATGGATGTTGACTACTATGTCTAAGGGAGTTGAGGATGTGGGCCTCATGGAAGATAAAATGAAGAAGATCGGTGAAGAAATAGTTGATTTGAGGTTGAGAGAGTCAACCATGAGGGAGAAATTACAAATAGAAAACCAAATATTAAAAGAGCAGTTGCAGGAGAAAAAATTACAACTTTCCACCATGGAAAGCCTAGCCATGAAAGCCACCCAATGCAGACATCGCTCAAAAACATATGCCATGTTATACAAAGAGAAGTGGCTTTAGTTTCAAATTAAAACTCTAGCACAATATAGTTCATTGCCCTTACAACACTACAAGTAGTTTATTGAATTTTGTCACAAGACTAGTGTGGAAGACCAAGCTAACATGGTATAGTTTTACATGCACAACCTCATATTAACTGACATGAACTTTTGGTATCAAAATTCTAGGATGGAGATTGTGCAACTAATGGAATTAGCCTCTTGGTTTACCCGTAATGAGGAAAGGCTTGAAGAAGCGAAAAGGATGATATCCAAGGAGACTAATGAGCCCCTATGGATCAAGCAGAGTTGAGGGCTCCCCACCTAGACATTAGCAACCATGGTCTCATCTCTAAGGATCCCAAATTGGCACCAATTTACATAGAGATATAGGAGAAATTCATTCAACACATTGAGTACATGTTTAGACTGTTAGGGACCAATGGCTTACAGGCATGTCAAAGGAGATGGAATTAATTACCCTATAGCTTGCAAATCAGGGAATCTCACTCTCTATAGAGATTGAGAAATTCTTATTTCACCATGCCCATTATCCAAGGCATTCTAATACATCCTAACTTTTTTTTCCTTAATTGGGGACCCATCTTCCATCATCTCATAACTTGTTGGGAATATCCATGTAAAAAAAAAAATTTAACATGATTGTTGATATGTACAGCAGTGCCCTCGTCATGGCCATTAATTGTAACTTCTATTATTTTCATTTCAACCCTTTCTTTTGATCCAATATACCATTATATATGATTTATATCATGTTTCACCAACAAATTTCCATCTTTTAAATCCAAACATTCAAGCAATGATCGTATCTCAATCTTCTGCATATCCACAAGTTAGTGCAATCCTTGCTTTCTCTTGCACACATGTTTTATAAGCACCAAGCCATCCAAGATTTCATATTATATGTGAGAAATTAATATGAAAGAGATATAATAATGTAGTAATAACCACATATAGAAAAAACTAATTCATGGCACATTATTTATCCTATAAAACCCTTATAGCGAAAGGCAGATGAAGAATAGCATTTAGTCACTTGGATGAAACATGGCTAACATGCCAAGTGAGCCCTCACCACTCACCTCTTGGAATATTATAATGAATTATCCAAATCCTTTTCATGACCTCCAATCCATTGGCACAAAACCATGGGCTACCAAAACAATGTGCCTAAAACCACCATTGTTGACCTAACAACTTTTAATCATTCATTGGGTCAAGTTTAACTTGATTAATGAGGACCTCTTTAAGGATCAAAATGAAAAATTCAAGGGTCTATATGTAATCATTTGTTTTCATGGTAGGAACATTTTAAGAGAGTTTGATAGATCAGATAGTCTATATGTGTCCTCGTTTGTAGGATATTTGTATCACTGCCATTTTATTGTATGGCAATAGATTGGATTCATTATGAAGTTTGAGGAGTACGTCAAGAAATTAATGGAAAACAAATGATAATGTGGCTCATTTATTCTATATTTTTCAAAATTTTACCCATGCATTGATCCAAATGTAGATGCAATATAAAAGGTATCTATTTGGGTCAAATTTCTTATACTCCCACTAGAGTTTTGTAAGATAGATTCTTAATAAATTTGGGAGATTTATGGGGATAAAAAAAATTCTTGAATTAATATTATTATGAAGGCTCGAGAAGGACTATCAAAATATTTTTTCCTTAGGTGGACAAGTAGGGTATACAAAACTATATTAAAGTTGTGATGGGTGCATATAAACATAGTCAACTACTAGATTACATGCATATTCAATTCTATAACATGACATGCAATACTTATTGGCATGTGGTAATGGATTGTAACTTACCTTTTACATAAAAGGTGTTGAAAATAAAGGATTTAATTTAGAAACTTGGAGAGCAGAGGCAATGTTGGGTCCTCGTTTTTTAGGCCTCTACTACTATAAAAAAATGTCAATCTTTTTGTTTTCACTCCCTCTAATATCCTATTACAATCCCTTTTTTTGCCACAATCATTGTGTTATGGTCATTAGAAACTCATGAGGTATGATTTTGTTAAATTTAATTATTTACCTTGTTTTCATTGGGTTAATTGAGCTAAGGATTTATTTTTGCTAAAAAGGGTATCAAATCCTATAACTATAATATAGATCTAGTAACCCAAATCATTCGTTTTCATGTATACTCGCACTTAGGAAAAAATCCTCCCCATGTATTTTTTTCCAAGTGATAGTGGAATGAATCAGTGTTGGTTAAGAAACTCGTAGGTTGGATAAAGGAAGCATCAGCTTATGATATATAGCCCATGTTAAAATAAAGATAATACAACCATGATTCAACAATTAAAATTATTTCAATATTTTGAAAACAGCATGGTTGTTTTCATGCATACCAAGTCATGAAATACCCTATGTATGCTTTTCAAAGTTAGCAAGTCCAAATTTCCCCAAGACATTATGTTTTTCTCTATTTTGGGCCTATAACATTTTGTAAAAATATAAAAATAGGGGTCATTTTTTTCTCAAAACACCCTCCCCTACTTCTATATAAACTTCATGTAATGTATAATATCAAGGGATATTGGATTTAAGTTAGTAAATAGTGTGAGTTGATAGTCGCTAGTGATTGGTCACATTTGTCTATGATACATAGAGTCTATGCATGGAGTATCAAGATGGCTTGCTATGAAGATTGTATACCATTGTGCATTTTAACTTGATGACAAGTGACTATGGATAATTTGTTTGACTGTAATGTAAATATATGGTTCATTTCTTAATATTAATGATGGTGTTATAAGTTTCATTACAGAGAAAAGTCTACTGTATTTTTTCTTTGCAATGCATATCAGTAGGAAGGGGCCCCTACCTAGTTTTGTAGATTATAATTTCCAATTACTATAATATTTTAGTTCTTGAATCATTACATGTATTTCATTGTAAATTTTGTAGTCCCTATAACTATAGTGGGGCATTGAGGTTGATGAATAGAAGTGCTTCATAAGGAAACATGAATCATAGTGCTAAGGACTATGGTCAGTACCAATCAAGTGTCTTTGTTAACATAAACCCAATGGCCCTATACACTCCTTTAGAATTTACTTTCTACAAAATTGAATTTTATCTTTCAATTACAAAGTGTGGATTTCCCCTACAGGAGTTAGACATTTAAGTTGAAGAACAAGAATGCTTCTAAAGGCATCATGAATCATAGAACTATACTTTCCCTTAGCACCAAATGAATGGCTATCATTTGTACTAGTCAAGTGCCATTGCTAATATTGACGAAGTGGTCCAAAAAAACCTTAATATTCATCCAAGTTATAACCTAATTGATTTTTATGGATACTGCACATAGTAGAAGCATTAGATTATAGAATTTGTTTCTTAGTTTGAGAATAAATTATGTACTAGTTCTTCACATACATTGTAGTGTTCCCAATTTTAGGACCATATGTTAACAAATTTATTGTAACAAAATTTAGGCAATTAAATTGCCTAACATTTTTGGCATCAATTCTATGGAAACACTAAAAAGGAATAGGACCTTTATAAATAAAAAAAACAATTAGTATTTCAAATATTATAATTTTCTTATGTGCATTCACTATAGTAGGTTGTTGTTTCATTCAATCTAAGTTATGCATGAATAGGGAAAGAGATAACAAAGGAATATTTCTTAGTAAAGGAACAGGTAGAACAATTCCCAAGCATACCCCTTCATCTACTAGCTTGTTGATAATAAGATCTATAAGAATGGATTCTAGTGATACACTAAAACACAAAGCATGTAGTGGGAAGTGCAAATAAAAAGAAAAAAAAAATATATTTATTCCTAAAGCTTCTCTAGCAAATCCTATAAATGAAACTATGATAGATGAACCAATAAAGCCATTTGAACAAAGTGAGAAACATAACAGTGAAAAGGAAATCAATCCAATCATGAAGCCAAAATCTCCCTACCAAGAATCTAAATTCAATTTGTTTGAGAGAAACGTGGTGGAAGGTGAATTTGAGATACATTTCAATAGGGAGGTACATGCACAAGGGTAATAGAAGTTGAATTTTGGCTTTCCAATCATGGAATCCAAAATAATAGTATAAGAAAATAACATCCCTCCATTAGGCTCACCTCATTTCCATGTTATCGTAATAGAATATCATGATGCTTTCATTTTCAAGTTTTACATTTTATGTTGTATCTATGATATCTTAGTGATGAAAAAGAACTCAAATTAGATCTTATCAATCACACGGACTCATCCTTGTGTTGCTTCATGGGGTTATGATGATACCCAATCTAAACTTGGGAATAAATATATGGGACCTTCCTTAAGAAATATCAAGAATATTTCAAATCTAGAAATTTGAGAGAACATATTTATAAATGACTCAAAAGGAAGAAGAGAGCCTATAGTATTATCTTGAAAGGTTTTCATATATTCTCAAATGTTCCAAACAACATGGACTAGATCAAGATACCATCAATACTATCCTTCAATAGGAGTTTCAAATTATCTATAAATTTACTTAATCTAATGGGACATGGAGACATTTCTCAACTAAATTTTGATTAAATTGATGGTTTATTGTTAAAGAGTGTAGCTAGGGGCTAATTCTCCTTCCTAGAAGCTTGTTTTATATTATATATATATATATATATATATATATATATATATATATATAATTATATATATATATATATATATATAATATACACAATAAAAATCAATAAATAATGAATAATTAAACTAATAATTAGTGTTGAAGAGTCATGTCTCTAAGGAAATGACTTTTGTCAATGGGTACCTACCTAGGTATATAATTGGGATCCTTGGTTGTAATCAAATCAACTCATATCTTCTTGTACGTCTTATTAATGTTCTATCTACAATTACTATCAATGATGATAAGAAATTGAAGTAATTGTTGCAAGCATGGAACATACCATAAAAATCAACATGGTATCAAAGCTTTGGTGGACAAAGGCCTCAACAAAGTGTCAAATTGTTGAGGTTGTTACAATCTTTACATACAAAATATTTAATTTTCTACTCCTACCTAAAGAATGCAAAGAATTCCATAAATTACGGTGGGCAGTAATTCCTAGTAAATATGTCTAATTACCGAAATATAAAGTATGTATCTGCTAATAATAATTTTTGTTTGAACGCTCTGAAGACTACATATGTCAATATGGAATAAGGAACAATTAAAAGTCTATTATTCAAACATATGTCTTTTGAAGTCTGTTTTCTCAAATAAGATTGGTTAAGGCCCTCTTTCATAAACCTTAAGTGGCATTGGCAATAAAGAGGTGACAAGATTCAAGAGCTTTCAACTTGACATGTTGCTTGATTCCTAGCTTAATAAAGGTTTCCATGCATAACATACTATAATGTGAGAACTAATTTTAAAGATTTATGACTTCTAAAATCATTGGAGTGAGAGTTATGCATCATCACTACAATATTATTTGAAGTATTCTTAGATAATGTCTTATCATCATAAGAGAAGCTCTATCAGAAGTTTGAAGACTTGCATCATAATATTCTGATATACCAAAGGTCTATGTCAAATACTTGAAAAATGAAAATATATTAGAGGATTGTGACAATGATCCATATATTGTATGCAGTTATAAAGAAATCATTTAAGAACCGTTCAAGGACAGTTGTTGATGTGTAGCATATTAACCATCATGGTATGTAGTATGGGCAACATGTAAGAGTGCAAAAATAAATGATTATAGGATGAAAGTTTGTAATTCCATTAACTACAATGATATGTCTCGCATTGACAAGATAAGTTCAGATCTATTAGAGGATTATCATGACACTCAAGCTAAATCATACTTGTGGTACCTTTTTGGTGATTTTTGTGGTTTATTGTAAGTAGTTCAAAACCATATAATAGTATAGTTTGGAATCTAATAATGGCACATATTGGAACCTTATTAATATCAGTTAGGAGTATAGTTCATATCACCATCATGGTACCATCTTAACACAAATCAGAATATTATTATGTTCTACTATTGGGTTTATAACAAGTCACTATCTCTAAATAGTTTGAGGACTACTTATTGTAATCCTCTCTAGTGATATATCAGAAGTATAAGCATAATTTGTAGCTGGTGTTGTTATTTGAATCTCTATATGACTTGATTGTATAATATGGAAAAGAAGAATGTGATTGTTGCAAGGACAGAGGATGTCTGGGTTACTATATTATGTAGAATTTGTAAACATCCTTACACTAAAAATTTACAATCATTAATTTGCTCATATGTTACAGTATGGCTTGGATAGTTGACTAGATCACTATGTTACCATTAGTTGATGAACTAAGATAGTGTATATAGTGTGATCCTGCATTGACTAGAATAGCAAGTACACCAGAGAGATGATTTGGTTTAAATTTTCATTGAGATGGATGTATTTAAAGTCTCTCTAATTGATCAAGAGGCTTCAGAGGTAGATAAGATACTTTATTTAATTGTTTATGTTTATAATTAAGAATCAAATATTATGAATCTGCCTTTGAGTCTTGAAGAAAATGAGTATGACTCATGGTTACAATTTGAAGAATGCTTTATCTCATTACTCTCAGAGGGAGTTTTCTGTTGAACACTCCCTATAGTTATAGAAAAGGAATTCCCTATGGAAGTGAACTATTAGAAGCATGGCATGCTAATTGGTAATTCTTTAGGTTTTTGGATCCCATGATGAGCAGGTTTCTAGATGGATACTTTGTATTACAACATGCACCTTAAACTAAAGAGAGTCTAATCATATGAAATAAAATTGTGTAGAATCAGTATTTTAAAACTCAACATTTTTTTCTCTTCTTGCTTATATTTATGCACGCAAATTTACTGAAACAAACCCACATAGTTACGTGACTATCACACAAACAACTTCTGTATATCTAGAAAATTTACTTTTCAGTTAATTCAACATCTATTTAACTTGAACCAGTGTATTAGTACCACATTAAGTATTAATAAAACAGTAACCATGTGCATTAAGAACAAGATAAATCATTCCACATAAGCAACACACATGAACAACGAGATTTTTAGTTGGAAACCCAATGTAGGAAAAAGACCACAGTTATTGTCGTCTATGTCTTCTTTTATTATTAAGAAAAACTTCTTAATATCTTGTACTAGTGTAGACTCATACCAACACGTAGGCACCCACTTACAGATGACTACAACCTTCTCTCATTCTCCAGCACCCACTAGAAGGGAGCTTCTGCCCCCCTGATCTCGTTTACTGGCACCCACCAGAAGCCAGATCCTACCGCCTGATCTAATTTACCAGTTAACACTTGAAGGAAGCTTCTAGTTCCTCACTGAAGGCTCCAACCCTCAACACTACTATGGACCACGTTTCATAAATTTTCACGTTGGATCCACCTACTACAAAACATCACAACTTGTAGGCCACTTTTCATCAAATTTTCAGATTGGACCCACTACCATCATTTAATCCCAATACCAACTATCAAAACTAAAAATGATTGCTGCAACAAATAACTCATTCAGTGAACCAATTGAATCAACTAATCATTGAGCTTACTGAGACCCAGAGAAATCAACTTATTCTCAAACAACCAAAGTAGTTATATCATTGTAACCATGATACTAATACTGAACCCACACACTGCATCAACATACTGAATCAACTGAAAACCATGATCAATAAAATATCAGAATATATACAATACTTTACTTTAGCAAATCCATGTATATACGCTACTTCCTTTAAGCATACCCACATATGAATCTCAAAACACTGAACTCTGAAATTAAATCACTTTCATTCTAAGATAAACTCTGAGTTGCACACAAAACCACTAAATCATTATAAAATAATCACATAACCATCACTGATCTTCAATAACATACAACTAGTAGCATCATAACTCTTCAACATATCAATATTCAATCAATTCATCTTCAAACATCACTATTAAGCCCAGCTCATCAAGTAAGACTTCATTGATAGATAGCAGAAACACAACACAACTGCTTAGACTGATCAGACATCTTCTTCAGCAAAACCCTAACTTATATATGTGCTTTCTACAGAACATTTCCGTGTGTGTACACACTTTTCAAGAATGAAACCTGCGTACAAATATAAATAGGTACACAACTTACCAACATCAAACCAATGTATGCACTTGCCTTTTAGGTTATAAAACTTGTGTACAGATCTACAATTATTGACACAAACCTTCGTTGCACAACAAAACTTCAAACATACCCATATATCAACATACAAAGAATAATCATGTGTCAGACATAATATTGCAGATCAAACCAATGCATTATCAATATAGTCATTTCAGAACTATTGGATCTAATCCATCATCAAATTCTCGGGTGCAAACGTTGTTTCAGATCAAGCAAATCATGAATATCCTATTACATTCATACTTTCTTCATATCTAACTATTCATGAAATTTTCATCAATTTCACACACAAACACTTTAATATTCATCTCCTTATATAGCTTATCACTTATCCAATACCACAGGTCAAAACCATACTAATGTCGATGGTATTCTTTGACAGTCTCAAATATCCGTTGTTGGGTTCAATACCATGGGTCAATACTATGTTAAAGACCCTTGGTATTTAGAATACCATGGTGTGGAATTTGTACATGTCTTTCCTTCTTCATACCCACGTGTGTACATGGATTTGCTTCCTAAAACCCACATATAATTCTTGAAACTTCATCTTTATCATTCCTCTATCTCTGAACTGCTATGCCTTTGACCAATTTCTCTATCACATGTAGACACATCATGTTGACATCTTCATCAAGTAGGTTGTCATCAAATGACAAATCATCAAGTAGGTTTCCATCAAAGGAAAACTCATCAAGTAGGTTTCCATCAAGGATAACCCTTTAGTCATAATGTCATCAATCTCCTCCTTTGGACTTGATGGAAACTACTTTGGTGGTTGGTCACCACAACATGTAATTACTTGTAAAACACATCAAGCTAAGCACCAAGCTTTTAAAACACCAAGTTACTCTCCCCCTTTGACATCAAGAGTAGAGGGATGACAAATTCTTAATGAAGGCTTCTCTCTTAAGCGTTGTAGATCTGTACTTCTGAGTATGAACACTAAATATTGACCATGCTTTGCGAGTACATGCTCAAACTTCTGAAGGATGTGTAATGAAGGACATGACTCTATGACTCAACTGGATATGACTTCTCCTATCACCAAGGACTTAAACTTACATCAACCACCCAATCATAGTGGGGTTATAAATTACATCATATGCCCAAAATGATGGGATGACATGACTTGACCATAATAGTCCATATATGACTAAATTTTACAATTATTACATCATAGGTATTTACATGACCTTTACATCAAATGATAGATATGACATTTATAATCAACATAAAAGACCACAATAATACCATCATAATCATCATCAGTTATCATATACCATATAGGATCAAGGAATTTTAAAGCAAACATAATGCCAACAATGCATTATTAGAAGCATAGAAAATGCTCCCCCTAAACATTCGCCAACTATTCACTACCATATCTGATCATATCATCTCATATATCAGTAAGAAAAGAAAATTATCTTCATCAATCATTTATCCATCAAGGCATCAACAACTTATAAAAGCCAAAACTACCTCTAAATAGCATCAACGAACTGTAACTATCAATCATCAGAACTATAAAACTAAATAATAATTATCTAAATCATATCAAAGTCTTTTCATGAGTCTATCCAACTGCTTCTTCATCATAGAAAAACATATTCGATTGTTCACATTCCAATTCTGGCTTCATATTTTAAGTTTGGCTTGATATGATTCCAATTGTAACAATTGGATTTGGAATCATATTTCAAGTTTGGCTTCTTCATCATAGCAAAACATATGTGATTGTTCACATCATTTTTCAAGTCTGGATATAGGTGCAAATGTTTCCTCAAATTATATTCCTTCTTGTTGAGCATAAACTTTTCAAATGAGTCTTGCTTTATTTCTAATTACTTATCCATTCTCGTTCAATTTATTTTCGAATACCCATTTTGTCCCAATAACATTCTTATCATGAGGTCTAGGTACTAATTCCCATGTGTGATTCTTTTTTATTTGGTCAATTTCTTCATTCATATCCTTAACCCAACATTCATATTTACTAGCTTTATTTACATTTTTTTATTCTATTGTGGATAGTAAAGCTAGATGACTAGCAGTTCCAACAATATTTCTTCTAGTTTGTACTCCAGTTTCCTTATCACCTAGAATTTGAGATTCTGGATGATTTTTCTGAACATACCTTGATGGATTCTTTTTTGGTGCTTCTGTACTATCAATTCATTCATCTGATGCTTCATCAAACACAACATCAATGCATTCAACAATCTTTTGAAGTCTCTTATTGTAACATTTATATCCTTTGCTTCTAGAGGAGTATCCAAGGAGAATTCCTTCATCAGCTCTAGCTTCAAACTTTCCAAGTTTATCATCATTATTCTTTATGTAACATTTAATTCCAAAAACTATAAAATGCTTGCTAGTTAGAGGATTACCGTACCAAATTTCATAAGGCATTTTACCATCGTTCACATGGATATGAGCTTTGTTGAGAATAGTTAACATTGTATATTGTCGCTTCACCCCAGAAGGTACGAGGTGTCCTAGACTAATCAAGCATGGCATGTGCCATTTGTTCAATTGTTTTGTTCATTCTCTATGCTCCCCCATTTTGCTGAGGATTCTTAGCTATAGAGAACTGCCTCTTGATGCCATGTTGTTAAAAAAAGTCAAAAAAATTGTCTGATATGAATTCTCCTTCCCTTTCATATCTGAGACATTTGATTTTAAAGTCTAACCCATTATCTGCTAAAGCTTTGAATACTTTTAATTTATCAAATGCTTTATATTTAATTTTTAATAAACCAATCCAAAACATTCTAGTAAATTCATCAATAAATAAGATGAAATATCTTTCACCTCTAGGTGACATTTTCCTCATTGGCCCACGCAAATCACTATGAACAAGTTCAAGGGTTCTACTTGCAGAACCTTTTTTGGCATACCCTGGTTTGCTTACTGAATTGACATGATTTTCATATAGTACTTTCTAGTAGAAAGATGCTGGGTGAATCACGAACTGATCCTAGCTTGCTTGACTTATGTATTTCACTGAAGCTTATATGTCCCAATATTTTGTGCCACAACCAAACTTCTTCTACTTTTATTAAGTAACATTTTTCTAGACATCCTTCCAAGACATATACATTACCTAGAGTTCTTGTTCCTTTTATTACGCTTTTTCCTGTATTGAGATTTCAAACCGCACAATATTTGATCTTAAAACAACTTCATTCCCTTCGTCACATATCTGGCTAACACTTAACAAGTTATGCTTCAACCCATCAAAAAATAAAGAAATTATATCTTTAACTTTTTCTTTTAGCAAAACATTTCCTTTTCCTTTGATAGCAGTAGGTGCATTATTTCCAAAGGTTACCTTCTTTTCTATTTTTATTTCATTAAAAGACATAAATTTATCTTTATCACATGTCATGTATTTTGAGCATCCACTATCAATGTACCACAATTTTCTTGATCTCCTACATATAAAGCTAGACCACATTTCTCAAATTCAATGGTATTGTTCTTCCGTACCTTAGATGTTGTTTCCATTTTCTTATATTGAGGTATTGATCATCCTTTTCTCCTGCATTCAGATTCTGTATGCCCAAAGTTATTACAAAAATAGCATTCAGTTTCATGTTGAAGAGGAGAGAAGGCATTGTAAGAGTATTTATTTACCCCAACCTCATTCTTTTGTTTTCTTGCTTCTCTAGTCATGATAGTTTTGTAAGCAACACATTAAGCAACCTTATGACCAAAATTGTGACAAGCAAAACATTGTCCATTAAAGTAGAAGTGTTTGGGGGTATAGCACCTTATAGTGTTGTTTTCTTTTTTATTGAACCAAGCGGAGTTTACCTCGGAAGTATTTTGTCCTTTATTATTTTTTTGTATGCCAGAGTGATGTTGACTTCTTCTTTTTACTGCATTGAGATAGCTTCATGTTTTTGTAGAATATTTTATAGTCTTTGATGTTTCTTCATTGAACCCAAGACCTGCGTTTATAAGAGGAGAGCGTTCAACTTTGATGATTTCATCTATGATTTCAGATCCTTTAGAAAATCTCATATTAAGACTTTTTTCATTCTATCTTTTCATTATTCTCTTCCTTTCTATGATTTTTTTCTTCAAATTTTCTTATGCTAATTTAGCTTCTTGTAAACAAATATTAAGCTTGGATGTTTCTTCAATAAAAATATCATGTTCTTCTAGGGCATCCATGAAAATATCATCAAACTCATTACTACTTATATCTTCAAATGCCATAAGTAA
The DNA here is from genome assembly GCA_000404065.3 of Pinus taeda. Taxonomy (NCBI): domain Eukaryota; kingdom Viridiplantae; phylum Streptophyta; class Pinopsida; order Pinales; family Pinaceae; genus Pinus; species Pinus taeda. Next base: position 640,944 of record APFE030914165.1, read on the forward strand.
TTGACATTATCAATCAGACTCACCTTCTTCACCATTTGAAAGACCATCCCTATCATTATTGCATAGATAAGGAAATGGATCACAGTTAGAACAAAATTCCATACTTGATAATCAATTATTACCGTTTTCTTCATTCTTGATCAATAGAAAGTGGGGTTCTCCCAAAATTGAATATTTTTTGACATCTGTAACTGTAACTGAATCTAATATGTCATTATCATAGTTTTCAAAAACCCTCCTTCGAGCTATATTCTTCTTTCCCATCATCTTGATGGATCTCCTTCAAGCAATCAAGCTTATGTTGAAGGACCTGCTCTGATACCAATTGTTGGCAAAAATACTGAGAGGGTGGTGGTGAATCAATATTTTAAAAATCAACATTTTTTCCTTTTCTTACTTATATTTTTGTACTTGACTTTACTGAAAGAAACCTATGTATGTATGCGACTGTCATGCATACAAGTAGCGTATATCTAGAAAACTTTTTTTTAGTAAATTCAACATCTATTTAATTTGAACCAGTGTATCAGTACCACATTAAGTATTAATAAAACATTAACCATGTGTAGTAAGAATAAGATAAATCATTACACATAAGAAACAAACATGAACACAGGGATTTTTAGGTGGAAACCCAATGTGGGAAAAAAGCCACCGCTGTTGTCATCTTTATCTTCTTTTAGTATTAATAAAACCTTCTTACAATCTTGTACTAGTGCAAACTCATACCATCATGTAGGCACCCACCTACAGAAGGATACAACCTTCTCCCATTCTCCAGCACCCACTGGAAGGGAGCTCCAACCCCCCTTATCCCATCTACCAACACCCACTGGAAGGGAGCTCCTACCCCTTGATCAAATTTTCTAGTTACCACTAGAAGGAGGCCTCAACTTCCACACTGAAGGCTTTAACCCTTAGTACCGCTACGAACCATGTTTCATAAATTTTCACATTGGATCCACCTGCTACAAAACATCACAACTTGTAGGCCACTTTTCATCATATTTTCAAAGTGGAACCACTACCATCATTTAAGCCCAATACCAAATATAAAAAATGAAACTGATTACTAAAACAAATCACTCATTCATTGAACCAACTGAATCAACCAATAATTGAACTTACGAAGACCCAAATCAATCAAATTATTCTCAAACAACCAAAGTAGTTATATCATTGTAACCAAAATACTAATATTGAACCCACACACTGCATCAACTTACAAAATCAACTAAAACCCCTGATAAATAAAATATCAGAATATATACGCTACTTTACTTTAGAAAATCTACGTATATACGCAAATTCCTTGAAGCATACCCACATATAGATCTCAAAACACTGAAATTTGAAACCGAATCACTGTCATTCTAAAATAAACTCTAAGTCACATACAGAACCACTAAATCATTCTAAAATAATCACAAAACCATCACTGGTCTTCAATCACATTCAACTAGTAGCATCATCACTCTCCGACATATCAATCTTCAACCAATTCATCTTCAAACATAACTATTAAGCCCTGATCATCAAGTAAGACTTCATTAATAGACAAGAGAAACACAGTAGAACTGATTAGACTCATCATACATCTTCTTCAGTAAAACCCTAACTTATATACATGCTTTCCACAAAACATTTATGCATGTATACGTGCTTTTAAGGAATGAAACATGTGTACATATCTGAATACGTACGTGACTTACCAACATCAAACCAGTGTATGTACGTGTCTTTCAGGTTATAAAACACACGTACATATCTGCAATTATTGACACAAACCTTTGTTGCACAACAAAACTTCAGACATACCCTTATCTCGGCACACATAGAATAATCATGCGTCAGATGTAATATCATAGATCAAACCAATCCATTATCAATATAGTCATTTCAAATCTATTGGATCTGATCCATCATCAAATTCCCAAGTACAAACATAGTTTCAAATCAAGAAAATCATTAGTAGCCCATTACATGCACACTTGATTCAGATCTAACTATTCATGAAATATTCATCACTTGCACATGCGAACACTTTGATATTCATCTCCCTATATAGCTTAACCCTTATCCAATACCATAGGTCAAAACCATACTAATTCCAATGGTATTTTTTTATGGCCTCAAATATCTATTTTTTGGCTCAATACCATGGGTCAATACTATGGTAAGGACCCTTGGTATTTATAATACCATGGTATGGAATATTTAAATGCCTTTCCTTCTTCATACATGCATGTGTACATGGATTTACTTCCCAGAACCCATGTATACTTCTTGAAACTTCATCATTATCATTCCTCTGTCTCTTAATTGTTATGGCTTTGACCAATTTCTATGTCACATGTAGACACATCCTATTGACATCTTCATCAAGTAGGTCAACATCAAAGGAAAAATCATCAAGTAGGTTTCCATCAAGGACAACCCATTAGTCATAATTCAAACATCCTATATGTACAAGAAACAAAGGATTTCTAAAATCATTGTTGTTAGAATGTCTTATTGTAAGACAGTTTGTTTTGAAGAATCTCTTTAGTGAGTTGTGTTCCATCATCTATATGTCATTGGGAGGAGAAATGAGGCTCCCATGGATGGATGGTAAGGTTTCTAATATCCTCATAAATCCTTTGGGAAGTAAAAAGTATTAGCCTTTAGAGAACATTATTTATTATATGGAGAGATCTTGATTAGGTTAAACATTGAGCTCTGAAAGATCTTGGGAGCCTAGGGTACTACTTGGAGTTATATGAGAACAGGGTGAGTATTTTACCTTCCCTTGTGGAGTACATACCCAAGTATGTGAACATAGGGTGAGTGGTTCACCTTCCCCTATGGATTATGCTATATGAGAACAGGGTGAGTGGTTTGCCTTTAAATGTGGATACCCCAACATATATCCTACCCTTGCAGTTTGTGACTCTTGGGAAGTACCTCTCATCAAGCCAATGAGTTGGGAAATTTTGTTAGGGTTAAGTACTACCAATGGACACATCGAGTACTATTGCATTCCCTATGACAATTATGTGTGATGTTCGACAACTTTATCACTAAAGGATCAAGCCTAGTAGGGGTTATATCCTTGGACATGAGGACTTACCTCTGTAATTTTGGAAAGGATGGTAGGGTCTTGTGAACCCACCCTTTTTCAATCCTTTTTTAGTGGACTATGATTTCAATCTTTAGCAGAGACAAGACATGTTGTAGAGATGGCACATGATGGATCTATGGCATATTAATGGATGGATATTGACAGGTGGAATTCCTCCCTAGTTGAGTGTGAGTGTTAAAGAGTGCGAATAAGGGATAATTACCCTTCCTAGAAGCATTTTATGAACAATAGATATATATATATATAATGAATAAATAACTAATGTGTTGAAGAGTCATGTCTCCAAGGACAGACCATTCGTGAATGGGTACCCACCTAACTATATAATTGGGACCCTCAATTGTAATCAAATCAAATCATATCTTCTCGTATGTATTCTTGATGTCCTATCTACAATTGCTATCAATGATGATAATACACTGAAGAAATTGTTTCAAGCATAGAACATACCATAAAAATCAACATTTATGTAGCAAGTATTCTCAAAGTCAAGTTAGAACTGGTAAGGGAGTTAAAGGATTCTTTCTAAAAATACCAATTCTCTTATTGGTGGAGTAACAAGGGCTAAATTGGGAAAATTATTATAAAATTTCAATAATTTCATTCTTGGAACTCTCAGTATGCATCTAGAAACTTTATAGTTAAAGAAGAAACAAGAGAAAGAGAATGAATCTCTCTCTATTTATTGCCCTAGATGTATAAAGAGACATCTAATGAGATAGTTCCCTCTAATGATTTGTCACATTTTTGCAGGAGAAGATTCAACAGATCATTTCCCTTCTCTAATTGGGCTTAAGGAAGTATATCAGAGAAGAAATGAGGGCATGGAACAACTTGCATGATTACATCAAGGAAACAATGGAAGTTGCAAGTCCCAATTATATATTATGGTCCTTTATCTCAATTTACTTCACATTATTCTGGTCAGTATTATTCACCATAATTCTACAGTTCTAACATGCCTTTTCAAGCATGTCCTCGACAACAAGCTCTAAGCCCTCCTTGGTAATAAAGTTGGCAAGGACCAAACTAAGTGATCAATCCTTCTTATGCTTATCCTATGCAACCACCACCTTAATAGTTACAAATTTCACCTACCCAATCTCCAAGATTAACACAACTACTTGCTCATAATAACCCTAATCCAAATAACAAACTCATTCTTCTCTCAATCCTGAGTTATAGCCATTTTCCACCTATTTGGATACTCTTGTAAGACTCGAAGGCATCTAATTGAGATTGCAAAGTGTATTTAAAAAGAAAAAGGGTCTCCTCTCATCACTAAATAAGAATCTGGGAATATTCCCTATGTATTGAATGATGAAACCCCAATAACGAAAATGTATATAGCTATAGAACCACCTTAACCATAAAATTCACCTACCTATCTAGAGAGGTTGAACTTGGAAAAACCAATTATGGGCTCTAACTTTCACCTAATCACCTAAATAAAGAATGTTTGCATCAAATTCCCTTTTTTTAAATCCATCAAATTCATACCCATTTATTCCAAAATAGACAGGGAAAAGTTCCTAAAGAAACCAATAGGAAAGAAAAGATCCCAAAACTGTACAATTTATCAGATAATTGACCGAGTTAATGTTATAATAGGTCTGTATAGAAACATATGCTAACCCTAGCTATCTGATTTTCTATGTACATGTAAAAAAACTATTATTCCAAACACTATGATAGATAGAGGGGAAGCTTCCAATATAATGACAAAAAAAACCATGGAACAACTACAACTAGTTAACCTTTCCTTACACCTACAATTCTTAAACTGGAAAACCAATACAAGATTAAACTAGAGGTGTGAATTGGATAACATCATTGCTTCCTTAGACTCATGGGAGTATCTTGTTAACTTCATGGTCCTTTAACTTAATTCTTCCTCTAGTGGGTCATCCTTGATTCTAGAAAGGCCATGGTTAGCCCCTACATATGCATTCATTGGTTTTCAATCCAGAAACATAATATTTCTCATGGTGACTCAATTTAAAACGTAACATTATACTTTCCTAAAAAATATTTTAATGAGTTAGATAATGCTTCATGGCTTGATGATGATAATATAGATGGGGAAGATATACAAACAAACTTCATCAAATACCAATCCATGCATCTAAAGGAAAATGTTGGGGAAAATCAAATCCATATTGTAGGTACTAATTCGAAATTTCTTAAGTATCTAGATCTCTTTCTTATCCCCTCAATCACATTTTTGAAAAAATATTTCAAGAGAATTTTTAGTCTAGATACCTTACTATCACTACATCCTTTGTGGTTAACCATGAAACCATTAAAATCCTCTATTGTCCTAGGGGAAATCAGTCTAGATAAACCCTTGAATATTGATCTTACACGGGACAACCATCAATGGAACAGGTCATTGAGATGCTATAAAAACATACTAATTCATTTTCTTGGAGTTACGAGGACATGAGGGGAATTCCTCCTTATACTTTCACCTGCCATATTTATATACAAGAAAATTATTTTCTTATTAAACAGCTTGAAAGGTGCATAAACCCAACTTTCGGAAGGAAGTTCTCAAGGAAGAATTACAAAGACTACTCAACGTTAATTTTATCTACTCAATCTTGTATCTAGTGGGTGTCACCCATGATAATAGTACCTAAAAATAACATTAATCAATGGATTTGCATTGATTTTTGAGAACTATAAAAATCCATTTTGAAAGATTACTACCGTCTTCCCTTTATTGATCAAATCATAGATACATTAGCAAGTAAAAAGTACTTTTCCTTTTTGAATGACTTTAGTGGTAATATCCATACACAAGGTGCACCCAAGGATTAAGATAAATTAAATTCACATGTCCTTGGGGAAAATTCACTTACCCAACATTTCCCTTTGTTATATGTAATGCCCCTACTACATTATAGACAATATTTTTAGGAATTTTCTCTGACCTGATCCATGACTGTTTAGAAGCATACGTGGATGATTTTATTGTCTATGGTGATACTTCTGGGGAGGCATTAGAAATTCTCAAAAAAAAAATTTGACAAGATGTCAAAAGACTAACCTTGTATTGAGTAATGAAAAATATTGTATGATTTATATTGAATACATACTTCTCGATCATCACATATCATATGTAGGGATTCAATTCAACCAAGAAAAGCCTTGTTGTACTATTAAAAATTCCTATTCCAAAATCTCCAAAGGATGTATAAATGTTTTAAGGGGAGCTTGTACATTATTACAAATGTTTTATTAAAAAATAAAATAAAATAGCTACATCTTTATTTAGATTTATTACTAAGGATATTTAATTTTCTTGGAGTGAACACTACTAGACTACCTTTGAGACATTGAATAAGAAGCTCTATCTAGCACCAACTTTGTGGGTACCCAATTGGTATCTCCCTCTCCATATCTCTATTGATGCTTCTGATGTAAATTTTTGGGAAATACTACGATAAAAGGAAAATTAGTCATTTTATACAATCTCCTTTATCTGTAAAAAGTTGTATCCCATTGATATAAACTATGTGGTGATAGAAGAAGAAATAAATAGTAGTCATTCACACCATTAATAAATTTAGAAACTACATCACTAGGTATGAGGTCTTTTTTCACACTGATCACTCTACCATAAGGTATCTTATGAACAAACCTATATCTAATGGATGAATCACTAGATGGTTTTTGTTACTATAGTTACTTAAAATTACTTCTTATATAGACTTGGAAGGGAGAATGTACTTGCTAACTTTTTTTCTAGAGTTCATAATGAAGGATAGGTAATTCCTATAAATGAAAATTTTCCTAATGAAAATTTCTTTGTTGCATCTACTAGCTCCTTGTGGTTCATGGATATATCCAACTACCTAGCCATAGGGGATTTGTTGCAACATCTCTCATATAGGGAGAAATAGGGGATCATCAAATGTATTTATTCCTATTCATGGATTGGAGGAGATCTTTTATGCACCAGACCTAACTTGGTTATGAGAAAATGTGATTCGGATTTAAACAGAAATGCAAAAAATTACAGATATAACCATACATACAGAGATGCAGCAGAAATAATACTTCATTTCATTACTATAAAATAATAAAATATGCTTACAAACAGAAACGGAAATAAACTAGCTAGGGCGATGGTAGCTTATCTTTGAGAGGAGATGCAGCAACTACATGCCTCTGAAATGTGTTACAATGAGGCTCGAAGGCCTATTTATTGTTTAGAAACAATGGAAAACCCTAAACATCCAAAAACCTAACCCTAGAAGATGAAACTCCAAACTGTGGGCCACGTTTGGGTAAATTGGTACATCAACTTCCCCGAGTCATAATTTTGGCATGCGAACTACATTTGACGCGAAAAACACCTTTTCAGACAGATCTATCCAAGGGCTACAACTTTGGGAAGAGTATCATCAGTCCATGGACCCATGTTGCTCCTATTTTTTCCAAAAAAATGTCGTTTAGGGCCTCAAAATAGCTCTGGAAGTTTAAGACCCAAAAAAACTGCAAAAAATAGTAAACCATGCTACAATTAAGTAAACTGAAAAGCTGAAAGAAACAATGGGAGTCCAAGTGGAATTGGTAGGTGGCCACCAATATCCACCTGGATCATTCCTCCCCCCTTAGGAAGCAATGGTCCCCATTGCGTTGAGTTCCTCCATGAACTTGGGCCCTGTTGAGCCACTTTCCCTAGTGAAGGAGTTCACATGCTTTGACAACTCAATACAATTGGATATTCTATTGGCAAGTGTGCTTGATATGTGTTTCCATGATCCGATCAGTTACATCTTGTTCCATGCAATATAGATTTAACTCTGTGGGTGTGAGTTGTTCTGCAATGTCGGATGTGTCTAGTAATGGTGGAAATTATGGTCGAAGGTGGTCCACATTGAACACTGGGTGCAGGCCAAGGAATTGGGGAATGCTGACCTCAAATGCATTATCTCCCACAGCCTTGGTAATGGTGTAAGGACCATATCGGCGTGGTCTGATTTTTTGGTAGGCTTTGGTAAGGCGTTACTTTTGCAAATGTAACTAGACTTTGTCACCCACCTAAAACTTGTGTGGAACCTAATGTTGATCATGTCGCTATTTGTACTTGGCAATTGATTTTCCAGAATGTCATTAACCTGCTAGTGAATATGTTGGATGTGATCAATGAAGCTATTTTCCTTATCTGTTTCGGACTGGACATGAGCCGAATCTACCTGAGTAGCTACAAATGGCACGGCCACGTCAATGGGACGTAGTGGTTGGAATCTCAAGCCCACCTGAAAAGGGTTGTGGCTAGTCGAGTTGTCGAGAGCCTAGTTATAGTTTTGTTGAACATAGGGGAGGATCTTATCCCATATGCATGGATGGTTTCAGTTGTACATGTGCAGAATGTGTATGATCATCCTGTTGACAACCTGTATCTAGCCATAAGTTTGGGGATGGAAGGTTGTGGACTTAGTGAGTTTAGTGTCTAGCATTAACCAGAGACTGGACCAAAATGTACTAAGGAACCTATTGTCTCGATCTAAGATGATAGATTGTGGATCCAAAAGTGTACCCACACTCATTCAAATAAGAGTTTATTAATGGCTTCTATTGTGATATTCTTCTTGCAGGCCACCATAATGGCCACCTTTAAGAACCTGTCGACGACCAGAAAAAAACAGTCATTTCCATGCTTAGTAAAAGGAAGACCCAACATGTAATACATGGAGAAGGAATCCCAAGGTCGACTAGGGGTAAGCAGCGGGGTATAGAGGCCTTTCTTCTTGATGGTTGGTTTGGCAATGGCACAAGAAGTGCATGATCTGATGTACTTCCCAACATCCTATCGAAGATTCGGCCAATAGAAATACTTCTGCAATACTGCCACCATTTTCTAGACCCCGAAATGCATAGTAGCCTAACTGTAGTGTGCTTCCCAAATCATCTTGGCACGCTCACTTGAAGGAATAAAAAGGTGACCCAGGTGGCATAACAGGGCATCCTGGAGGTGAAAATTTTGAACATGTTGACCCTCTAAGAGTGTCTGGTATGTGTGGCTGAATTCTAGGTCATTTTTGTAGAGAAGTGGCAAATTAGAAGTCTCTTGCCCACAAGAGTTGAGCACGGTGGTTAACGCCATGAGCGATGGTCGACTAAGGCAATCTACAACATTATTGGTGCTACCCTTCTTATACTTGATATTCAAATGGAACTGTTGAAGTTATGTGGACCACTTATGATGGCGATCATTCTACAATTTCTCTTGGGTCTGTATGAACTGCAAGGGTCAGTGGTCTGTGTGGATGATTGTTTCCTTCCCCAAAATGTAATGCTTCCATTGTCGACAAGCCTGCACAATGGAATACATCTCTTTATCATAAGTGGGATACTTATGAACTGTGTCTGAAAGTGTCTCACTATGATATGCCACTAGATGCTCGTGTTGAGTAAGGACTGCCCCAATAGCATAGTCAGAGGCATCCATCTTGACCTCAAATGGTTGTTGCAAGTCTTGTAATGCGAGCACTGGTGCTGAGTAGAGGCAATCTTTCAACTCTGTGAATGCCTTCTCTTGAGATTCAAACCAAAATAATTTTTCTTTCACTAATCCCTTGGTTGACTCAAGGGACGAGTGATATTAGAAAATCCCAACACAAACCTACGGTAGAATTTGGCAAGACCCACAAAGTTGCAGAACTCTGTCAGAGTGGTTGGAGATGGCCAATCCCTAATGACTTGGATCTTGGTTGGATCCACATGCACCCCCCGTTCATCAATAATGTATCCCAGATACTGAACCTAGGTCATGCCAAAAGTGCATTTCTCCAAATTGGCACATAACTTGTGTTGCCGCAGTCTGTGGAGAACCTGTTGGATGTGGTGGAGGTGATCTTCCCAACTCTGGATGAAGATCAGGATGTCATCCAAGTATACCACTACAAAGGAGTTGGTGAATGGCCACAAGATGTCATTGATTAGCCTCATGAAGGTTGCAGGAGCATTCGTTAATCTAACAGGCATAACCAACCATTCAAAAAGGCCCTCCTTGGCTTTGAAGGCAATCTTCACACATCAGAGGGTTCGATTGGTACCTAGTGATATCCTAACTTCAAATCAATCTTGCTAAAATATTTTCCCCCCTTTAGATGGTCCAGGAGGTCATCAATCTATGGGATCAGGTAGCTATTATGGACAGTGATCTTGTTAAGCGCCCGGTAGTCAATACAGAGTCTCCAAGTCCCATCCTTCTTCTGTACCAACACAATCAAGCTCTCATAGGGTGATGAACCTGGACGAATGTAACCTTTCTCTAGCATCTCCTGAATCTTCCTCTTGATTTCATCATTCTCTAGAATGGAGCGGCGATAGATTGGTCCATTGGGCAGCGACGCACCTAGGGTTAGATCGATGGAGTGCTTGACCTAACATTGCAAAGAAACCCCTATGGGGAGGTGAATATGTCCTCATACTCCTCCACGACCTTGTCCATCTGTAGTTGTCATGCAAAGTAGCCCTATCTAGAGGTCGTGGCCACCGTATTCTTCTTTGCTTGAAGGCATATCATCAGGAAAACAAATTTTGCGATTTTGGAAATGAGCTTACTGCATTATTTTACAGTAACCAAAGATATGGCAGTAGGCAGTGCTACCTCTGTATCCTGTACAACTTATTTCTCAAAGTAACAATAATAACACGGGTCTTTGATTGAAACATAGCATGTCGCTTCCACAAGTATGGTTGGCCTAATAATACATCACAAACATCAAGGGGAGCAACATCAGAAAATACCTCATCAATGAAAGGCTTGATGCTGTATGGAAGGCAACACTGTTGGCTCATGCGAAGATTCATCCTTGGTGAAGCCACCCGATGGTGTACAGTTGTGGATGTGTTATGGTTAATAAGCCCAGCTGCTTCACAACCTCTACCAAAATGAGGTTCTTTCGGCTCCCACTGTCAACATTTAACTGTAGTAGGGAGCCCTTTACACACATCTGGGAGTGGAAGAGGCAATCCTCCTCCTCTGGATCTTCGAGTTCCTCCTTCTGGATCTTCATGGTGGCAATGGTGGCATTGGGTTCCACATCGATAATCTACTTCCCTTTGTCATTCCCCTTGTCGGGTTCTGACTCAGAGTCAGAACATGCATCTGATTCTGAAACATTTAGCTCAACCACCGGTGATTGCTTGGCCCAACACTCACTAGTGGTTTGAGTGGAGCTCTTATGAAACTCTCACCACTTTCCCATGTCCTTTTTCAGATTTACGGCATTACTCTTTGATTACAGCTTTGGCGAGTTATCTTGGGCCCCCCTTCCTTGGATTTTTCCTTTGTTTTTTGGTTTGGGGGAACCTTTCCCTTGCTTTGGATTCACAAATCGGAAGTCTCGCTTCTTCTGTTTAAACTTTGGCTCGATCTTGACGGCATACCGGTATTTCGTACCAAGCGAGGAGATGTTCAGGAATTCTATTTCTTCCTAGATGTACCTGTGTAGGAAGTTACAGTATTTGAGTACCAAATGCTGCTCCAAATCCTTGATACCCAACTTTATGCGAAGGGTATGGAAAATATTTGTAAACTCTAGCGCATCTTGGTCCCTTCCCTACCGAAACATGGTCCACTATATGTATTGATCCCCATAGCTTTCAACATGGTAATACTGCTCCTTGATGGAAACCTAGAATGAATTCCAAGTGGGTGCAACTAAAAACAGTGAAGCTATACTTTCATCCTTTTGCTCGCAGTAGGTTTTCCACTAGTCCTTGACATGGGGGCGGCTTTGAGAAGAGTGAAAGTAATCTTTTCTCAGCTGAAAAAAATCATGAACGAAAAAATACCCTTCCAGCAGATTTAACATTTATCTATGGCATCTGCATCTATTTGACCCTCAAATATAGGAATGTCAAAGTCAAATTGTACCTTAGAGGGTGTGGCGCTTCCAGAGTAGTTGCTAGAAGTAGATGTGTTGCCCTTGGGTAGCTGCTGAAGGATCTGGGTAAAGTTGTCCATCATCGCGTTCCTTTGTCACTCGAGGGCTTCTTCAAGCAAGATTATGGTAGGATCTCCTACCCCCTCATCTTTCTTTTCATCCGCCATGGGAGGTCATCGGGATTTTCGAGGCTGGTCTTGCAAAGGTTCGACTAGTTCAAGCCCTAACTCCTTATATCCTGACCTCGTTAGGGACATGCAAAGAAAGACAGAGAAAGAGAAGACCCCTCTGATACCACTGATCTGGATTTAAACAGGAACACAACAAATTACAGATATAACCATACATACATAGATGCAGCAAAAATAATACTCCATTTCATTACTGTAAAATACTGAAATATGCTTACAAATAGAAATGTAAATAAACTAGCTAGGGAGATAATAGCTTATCTTCGAGAAGAGATGTGGCAGCTACATGCCTATGAACTATGTTACAATGAGGCTTGAAGGCCTATTTATTGTTGAGAAACAATGGAAAACCCTAAATATCCAAAAACCTAACCCTAGAAGATGAAACGGCAAACTGTGGGTCCCGTTTGGATAAATCGGTACATCAACTTCCTGGGGTCATAACTTTTGCATACAATCTTCGTTTGACACGCACAATACCTCGTTAGAAAGATCTATCCAAGGAATAAAACTTCCCAATTTCCACCAAAAAAAAAAAAAAAAAAACATCATTTAGGGCTTCAAAATGGCTTCAGAAGTTCATGACCCGAAAAACTGCTAAAAATAGTAAACTGGCTACAATTAAGGAAATTGAAACGCTAAAAGAAACAGTGGGACTCCAAGTGGAATTGGTGGGTGGCCACCAATATCCACCTGGATCAAAATGTGTGTGACAAGATGAGATGTATGATATATTAAAGGCTTATAATGATAGAACATGTGGAGGAAATTTCAAAAGCAAATTTTTTTCCTACAAAATCCTTCACTCAAGGTACTCCTAACATATTCCTTTCATGGAAAACAAAAAGTATGTTAAAAAGTGAGATGATTTTCAACACATGGTCAACCAATAAAATCTAACAAGATGACCATATAGCCATGAGTACTTCTTCAGCCCTTTAAAAAATGGATTGTTCATTTTGTAGTACCAATTACTCTATTATCAAGAAGAAAAAGGCATATTTTGTTTTGTACTAATTATGTGACTAAATGGGTAGAGGATAAATATCTTTTTTATTCTATTGAACAAGATGTTATAGATTTATATATGAGGATATTATCACAAATTTTGGTGTTCCAAAAGAATTGTTACAAATCAGGGAACATATTTCACATCGAATCTTATGTAATCCATCACCCAAAAATACCAAATCAAGGACCATAAATCCTCCTCATATCATCCACAAGCTAATGGGAAAGTGAAATCTAAAAATAAAGTCATTTAATTGATCTTCACCAAGGTCATTTAGATTCATCACAAGGACTAGATAGATCGAATTCCTAAGGAAATTTGGGCCTACATGACTATATGGAGGTACACCGCTAGGCATACACCTTATGAGTTGATAAATGAGAAGCAGTTTCTTTCACCAACCTAGCTTCAGGCGAAGACCTTCAAGACAGTTGTTCAACTAAACATGAATCACTCAGATTCCCAACAATAAATATTAGTGTAGATTAATGATTTGGATGAGATATGTGAGGATGCATTCAATGAACCACCTGCACACAACAACAAAGAACAAAGTGGCATGACAATTTTATCTAAAAGAAGAAATTCAAAATAAGGTACTTAGATCTACTAATCAGCTCCAAATTCAATAGTTTCATCAGAAATTTCAATAATTTTTGGTTCAATTTGTATGAAGTTGAAACCATTTTCAATAATAGTTGGGCCATGAAGTGAAAAACTATTAATGAACAAGTAATCTCTTTTCTAGTCAATGTACATAGGTTATGTAATACTCTCACCCATTTATGATGTAAATGGATGTAGTTGACATTAGGTTGGTAAGACAAATCTATATCATGGGTATGTGTGCCTATGTGTGTATGATATGTGGCATGCACTCCCATATGGATATGCTAGATATTGTGGGGCCAATGTCCCCATGCATATGTGCCAATGTTGGTTAAGTGTCCAAAGGGATAATATTGTGATATAATGTGAATTGTAAATATTTTAATAATAATAAAAAGAAAGGTTGTAGAGCCCACTTCATTGTAAGAGTATAAGGGATCCTATGACTCCACAATGACAAGAAACGATATTTTGGTGATAGATGATGGTGAAAAGGGAACTTGGGCCACATGCATTCAAGAGCATGTCATGGCAGAGAGAGATCCATGCAATGGGAAAAATATATATATTTGTGTGTTTGTGTGTCTTTTTGTTTGTGCGTACTTACCACTCGCATATGGGATGACTAGGGATGACTCATTATCACTATGATGGTTCTAGACTTCGGCATAGATTTAGGGGAAGCATCTAAGACATTCATGGTTGGATGTAAGGCACGACTTAGGCACAGGTTTGAGGGATGCAGCTAAGATGCTCTTGGATAGTCGTAAGGTATCTTTTGGGTGTAGGCTCAGGAGAAGCAAATTTATGTCAATTTAATGGCCTAGAGGTTGCTTAGAGCCCTAGAGAAATATGGTTGTGGATTGGCACCTTAGAAGTTAGCCTAGAGGGTGCCTAGAGCACTAGATAACATGACCGTTGGGTTGGAGTCTTGGCCATGGATGTATGCTTATTTTCAGTTATTGTTGCTCGTGGAGTTGCAACCCCGGCTCGAAGGTGAACCATGGATGAAAGCAGTGAACTATGAGGTCTATGGAAACGTGGAATGTGGAGAGCCTGTAGTCAATTGATGCTTTTATACAAATAGGTATTCTTTCTTATTGTTTGTACCAACGTATGCTTATGTGCCAAATTTGATATTTATGGGAAGTTTTATTGTAAACCTTAGCAAGGCATTCCATGCTAATGTGATTATATCTATATTTTTATGTGTTTTGTGTATATAGTCACATATATGTAATGAAAACCCAGAATAGTTTCATCTATCTAATTGAATATTTAATGCTACCATTCATGTAAACCATGATTATCTGAATAATAATTAGATTTTTCCTTACAATTATTTATTATCAAATAAATTTAAAGCTAAGATAGAAACCTGGATAATAGATTTACGAGTGGGCTTTAGAAGAAAGCTGAGCTTTATGATGATAAATATGGATTATCACCTTCTGCAAAATTATTGATGGAATTATTGTAAGAGATGAAGTTTTGATTGTGGATATGTAGTATAAGTATCTTTGCTTATGTGTTGTTCCAATGTATGCTCATGTGCCTAATTTTTGATACTTATGGGCAATTTTACTTTAAACTCTAGGTTGGTGTTCCATTTTAACGTGATTAATTTGTTGTTGTGTGTATCTATATTTTAATATATTTCGTGTGTTATAGTCACACATATCTAATGCAAACCCCATATTGGTTTCATATATCTAATTGAATATGCAATGCTACGATTTACACGCTAGTTTTTTTATAAACCCTAATTATGTGAATAATAATTATATGTTTCCTTATAATTATTTATTGTCATTAAATTTGAAGCTAAGTTTGAAACTAGGATAATATATTCATTAGTGGATCTAGTAGAGAGGTGAGATTTATGATGGTAATTATGGATTATGAGCTTCCACAGAATTATTGATTGAATTATTGGTGAATTTACTACCCAAAAAAGGCTCAAAAGGATGTATGGCCAAGCTTCAATAAAATTATAGGTCAAGATTTGAAAGTTTATGGGTTTGGCAGGGTCAACATTCAAGTAGATTGAAGAATTACAAGCCTCTCACCATATGTTTGACAGAAGTTGCAAGGGTGAGAATGGTGAAAAATAATTACAAGTGCCAAGGAAAAGCTTTGTAATTGTTAACACAATTTAGCTACAAGGAAACATTTGATGGGAAAATGGATAATTTTTTCTTTTGTATCCCAAAATTCATTGCATTGCAGTGTATCGGGTTTTGTTTGATTATTTTTTAATTAAATTTATTACAAAATAATATTTATATTTAAGGGGTAATAAATAAAATATGAAATTGTCTACATTAAAGCATGTATATGTTTTACACACATCATGGTATACACACACACACACACACATAGAGCATTATGTATCCCTACGAAAGTGGTTACACACACAAAGCATTGTGTATCCCTACAGTATATATATAAGTGTATTTGATTTATTTTACAAGATGTATTTGTCTTCTGCTTCAAACAAGGTGGTAATTGGTAAAATTACAATATTAAATATTTAGTATATTATGTATTTATATATTGAATAATATTATATAAGTATATGAGGAGTGGACTAAACAAAATGAGAATAACATGAAATGTCAAATATAGTGCATATTAAAATATATTTGTTTATATAAACTATAATAGTCAGCCCCACCAAGAATTAAAAAGTGGTATAGTAATGGCTTTAGGACATTAAATCGATAAGAAATAGTGATACAATTATACGTGCAGAGACGATGAACTTCAAGGAAGAGAAACTGTAATTTAATTCCAAGGACACAAGAAACAATTAATTATTCAAGAGCCAAAAGTGTAGGGTTGTAAAATTATTACAGCACACATAAGGATCTAGCTGAAGAATAATTGCACAGACTTGCAAGAATTGAAAAGAAAAACTGGAATAGAGAATGAATTTAGTTACTCAATATTAATTTGAGAATAAATACATAAAGAAACTAAGTTAATCTTAGTCGTACATGCAATAACTAAGGATAATTAAAGCTAACTTAAGCTAAGTGTGCTTTATGTTATGTTAATGTGCACCTGCACCACATGTAAGTACTAGAGTTAACTAACTAAAGCCAAGTGCACACGACATGTAAGAACTATATTTAACTAACGTTAACTAAGTGCACATCACATGCGAGCACTAGAGTTTAACCAAAGATAATTAAGTATAACAAAGTGCATGTATACCAACACCCCCCTTAAGCATAACTTAGGTGAGTATGATGCAAAATGAGTGAGTCCTGACAACAAGGCCATTTTGTTGGAAATAATACTGAGGGGGGGGTTAATTAGTATTATCATAACAATAATTTAGTTTTCCAAACAGATTTGTATACGCTACTTCAGCTAAGTGAACTAGCATGTATACACGGTTGTACTTAAGGCAACCAATGTATATGCATAGAACTTTTGATTTGCCCAATTTATCATGCATTTAACTTTAATCAGTGTACCAGAGATTTATTAGACAATTCAGTAAAAGCAAAATAAAGCATCACACATAAGCAACACACATGAACACCAAGATATAATGTGGAAACCCAATGTGGGTGAAAACCACCTACTGCTATTAACTCTGTCTTCTTGTAATAATAAGAAAATTTGTTTACAATTTTTTACTGGTGCAAACTTATACCAATATGCAGGCTTCTACCTGCATAAGGTTACAACCTTCTCTCATTCGCTAGCTTCTCCTAGAAGGGAGCTACAACCCCCTAACTCTTGTACTAGCCGATATGTTTACTAGTACATAGGTTGTGACCTACAGAAGGCTACGACCTTATTTCTTCCTCCAAGGATCACGTTTCATAATTATTCAGACTGGATCCATCAACAACATCATAAATGTAATTCAATCATCAAATACATATACATCAACCAATCACTTTCTGAACCAACCACAACCGAATCAATCAATCACTTTTATAACCCAACAATCTGATCATTCAAAATACTGTCACCAGAATACAGTAACCAGAACCCAGAACTCTGCAACAGCAAATAGAAACAACTGAAACATATTTTATAAGGTATACTCTACTTCCATGTGTCGAACTTGTGTATACACGCATTTTTCTCAAAGCTAACCAGCGTATACATCTGCAAATATTAATTCATAATTCTGTAGCTATTCCAGACTTCAGTTACACCCAGATCATAATATATACAGAAAAACACATGTGTTAGTATACAAATCTAGAATAAACATGATCAAACCATATAAAGATAATTCATTTCAAGCCTTAATATCCCAATCCATCATTAGATCTTATCCTCCATCAACCGCTAAGGTTCATCCCTGGTTCAGATCAAGAACAGCACCATAAGCCAATAACCTTCATACTAGATCTCACACTTCATCAGATATTCGATACTTTCACACCTTGGCCTAATGATCTTCTCCTCCTTTTATAGTTTTAGGCCTTTCTCAATATCATGACCAAAACCACTTAGGACCAATACCCTAAACCAAATACATAGGGTCAATACCTCGGACCAGATACCTTGGACCAATACCATGGATCAAAATACCATGGACCAAATACTTTGGACCAAAAACTTAGTTTTCCAAGGTATA
The DNA here is from genome assembly GCA_000404065.3 of Pinus taeda. Taxonomy (NCBI): domain Eukaryota; kingdom Viridiplantae; phylum Streptophyta; class Pinopsida; order Pinales; family Pinaceae; genus Pinus; species Pinus taeda. Next base: position 659,395 of record APFE030914165.1, read on the forward strand.
CGTGCTTTTCCTTCTATAAAAGTGTGTGTGTACGTATACGCTACTTTTGGTCAGTGGCCCTGCATGTATACACAACTTGGTCAAGGTGAACCTACATATACCTCTCTTTCTTCATTCTGTGTAAATTGATATGTAATTCTTTGTTGTTAACCTGTTATACTGTGATATTTCATCTAAGTGAGTTTCCATCAAGGACAATACTTGTATCATAATGCCAACACATTTTAGGTACCCATGTACAATTCCTGAAAAGAGGAAAAAAGGGAAACCCAATGGGAAGAAACCCCCTACCCCACCCCCCAAAAAAAAAAAAAAAAATACAATGCAAAAAGTAGAGAAAAGCCAACTCCTAGGCAGTCGTGTCCTTCACTCTGAGATGATCTCACAGAAACTGAAAATTCTACTCAGTGAAATTCTTGGTGAAGAGGTCGATAGTCTTCTTATAACTAGGACAATTTTGAAAATCGGTGATCCCATCATGAATCAATTCTTTGATGAAGTGCATGTGGATCTCAATATGTTTGGTCTGTTTTTGCTGCATTGGATATTTGCAAAACTTTAGTGTACTATGATTGTCACACCATATGACAATCGGACGAAGGACACTAATATCAAGCTCAAAAAGGAAATTTTGTAGCCAAATGGCTTGAATAGTGGCATTGATTACTCCTCTATACTCAGCCTCTGCTGATGATAAAGCAATGGCACCATGCTTCATGCTTGACCAACAAATGGGGTTGGATCCCAAACTAAGTATGCAATCAGAGATGGACTAACGATCAAGGTTGTCACCAACCCAATATAAATCTTTGAACCCAATGAGATCTAGGGAACAATTTGCTACATATTGAATCCCATAGGTGATTGTCCCCTAGACATATCGAAGGGTGCACTTTGCAGATTTCTAGTGTAACTCATGTGGCTCTTGCATGTATTTGGAAATTGATCCTACGACATATGATAAATCACAAGCAGAGTGAGTGAGATAAAGAAGACTCCCCACAAGTTGATGGTCCAATATGCAATTAACCAATGGTGTGTCTTTGTCATTCCCAAGATTTATCCCTAATAAGAAAGGTGTGGTTGTTGGCTTGCAGTCACTCATGTGAAATCACGCAAAAATATATCTAGCATATTTTGGTTGAGAAATGGTAATCCCATAACCATTTTGATTGATATCTATTCCAAGAAAAAAATAGCAAGACCATGTCTATCATAGCAAATTGCTTATGCAATGTAGTTTTAATCTCAACAATGGCAAAAGTTAAACTACCTATTATCAAAATATCATCTAC